>BQNB010163835.1:0-14399 GCA_026074375.1 Tanacetum coccineum
AAGTTTAGAGAGCGATATCATTCCGGTTGTTGAGCCAAGTCAAGCACCAGATTCAAGTATACATTTTCCTGGAATCAAATCGTGGCATCATAAATCCGATAAGTCAAAAGATATAGCCGATGTTATACTCGGAGGATATGTAATGGCTTGTGTTGTTGCCGTTCTTTTATACATTCGAGTCACAACACGAACAAGTGAAGTTCATTCTTAGTATTGCTTTCGTTTCTTCTCTGTATGTAATGTCGCGTTAGTTTATAATATAAACATGACAATCTATCTAAACATTTCGAATAAAAACGAATAAAAGTAAATTGATATTCGCACAAATTCAAACTGCAAGGTAATTTTATCGGGAGGTCATGGCTAGTTCCTAGTGAAATTTCAACTATCATTTTCCACTTTTATAGAACTTAGAATCTAGCAAAGCAAGCCGCATCTTGTTCTTTTCACGAGCGGTTTTGTAGAGAAAGACAATATATGCAACGTAAATTGTGGATTTAAGCATGTGCAACGTGCTCGACCGCTCATATTTGGGTCATTTACATTTATAACGCCTAATGTCTATTTGATATTTATACTTTAGACTGAACAACAATACTTTAATTCCATTATAAGTTAGAAAAACCGCATAAAATGCCACTTTCAGTCTTCGTTTAAAACGAGTACACTGTTTATTTATGAAAAATAATTGAGAAGTGTAAAATTATGACTAAATCAACATGGCAATGATTAAGTGGGTCTCTTGGTGATCATCAGACATAAGATAGAAACCTGGAATGCGCATATGAAGATTATTAGACATACAGTACTAGTTAAGTATGTCAATAACACAAATTTTCTCAAACTTTTCACAAATTGAGAAGTGTAAAAGTATGTCAATAAACGTTCTTTATTTGATATCTACGCCATCGACATGAATGTAGATATCGTAAGTTCGTAACTAATATTGATAGCATATCTTTCGACTTGGGCCGTAGCAACTAGCAAGTACCATAAAAATAAGTTACAGCTAGCTTTCTATTTTAAATGTGACCATAACATTGGGTCTTGTATTGGGCTTTTATAAAAGAATTATGAAGTAAAGAAACGAAAATATACCTAAAGGGGGTTGGTTCTCAGAAGTTTGTTAAGAAGCTAACAATTAGCAAACAACATTTGATTATGAGCATGTCCAAGAGTCCATCTATTGCTTTTGATAAATATAAAAACACATAATTTTTTATATCTATTAGATAAAGTGAGATGTTTTTCCCGGAAGTTTTCTTAGAAGCAGTCTCCTACTTTCAAATTTATCCTGAGGTAAGGGTAAGATCTGTTTACATTCTACCTCTCCGTACATTGTCCTGACGAGATTGGATATATTGTTGTTGTGTATAAAGCGAGATGTTTGAACTAGGGCTGTAAACGAATCGGACGAACACGGACGGAGCCTTGTTCATGTTAATGTTACATAAAACAGATGTACATATCTTTCTAGAACTCAACATTAATAATTAAAAAAAAAAACTGTTTTTTTTTGACAAATTATATCTTGTGTGTTTTGTTATTGTACTAAGTTGACAAGTTTTGCCTATAATTTCTTAGGTACGAGTAACTACAAGATTAGGTTAATTAATTGTCTCCCATATATACGACTATCCCTAATAAGTCCATGCAAATTATAAACCACTCTTTATTAAATACAAGAATAATATCTACCTTTAGGGTCATCTAACAATAATTTTAGTTAACTCTTATCAACTTTTATATATCAAACACACACATACGCATGGGCGGACCAAGGATAGTAAGTCATCAGATGTACAATTTTTTTACGAGTATATACAAGAAATAAAAATAAATTAAAATGTACGATTTATTGTAACAAATTAAGAAGACATGTTTTTCTTTTAAATTATTAGTGTATTAACTAAACGAGTTTAGATGGAAGCCGGTCAAGACGAGCTCGCCACACCATAACGTTAACCTTGATAGGGACAAACTTCACCCATCTGGTGTTTTCATTCAGACCAGGAAGAAAGATCTCATCTATGGCCAGGCGAATATCTTTCACATGAAACATACCATCACCATTAAGATCACAATACCAACGATCTTCTGAAGAAGAAAAACTTACCATATTAAATATAGCGAGAAGCTCAGCCCATTGATGACTTTCAACTCCATCTCGAATCTGTCTTCTAAAGGAAGCTGTGAGATCACTTCTTTTAGAATCAATAGTCATAGCTTTGTTTCTCTCTAAGGCGAAGATGCGAGGAAACCTAGTACAAAGAGGTTGATCAGTGACCCATTTATCCAGCCAGAATCTGGTCTTAACACCATTCCCAACACGAATCTTACAATGCGACTTGAAATTAAACCCTTTAGAAGACAAGTTATTCAGTTCTCTCAAAATAGAATTCCAACAAGAAGCGTATTTCAGGTCATGCGAGTCAACAGATTTTCCGTGGATGGCTTGAATACTATGATACCACAAAGACCCGTCTTTGGAAATAAATCTCCAATACCATTTAAGAAGAAGGGCGCGGTTAAGAGCAAAATAACTCGAAACACCAAGGCCCCCTCTTTTTTTCCCAGCCAACACATGTTTCCATGCAACCCAACTAATTTTCCTGTCTGCCGAGTCAGCTCCTATGAAGAATTTATTGCGGATCTTCTCAAGCTCATGAAGGACACCTTTGGGGGCTTTGTATATAGACATAAAATATAATGGAACAGCTCCTAGAACAGCTTTGAGAAGCGTCAATCTTCCTCCAATGGAAAGAGTTTTAGCTTTCCATGAAGATAATCTAGACCGAACCTTCTGCATAACATCAGACCAAGCCGAATGACGGGACATATTGTCCCCCACGGTGACACCAAGATACTTAAAGGGCGTGTTCATGACCGAACACCCTATACTAGCAGCTCCAAAATTTACGGCATCAGTAGGAACCCCAATCCCCATCACTTGACTCTTGATCAAATTAATTCTTAACCCCGAAGCAAGATGGAAACAATTGAGGATTCTTATTAGATTGGCTAAATTCTCGTCCGACCATTCGCCTATAAACAAAGCATCATCCGCATAAAATAAATGAGAAAGAACCATCGTGTCTGATATATGGAAACCTTTGAAAACACCATCATTTACGGCTCTAGTAACCGATATGTGAAGGGTTTCCATGACCAGAATAAAAAGAAGGGGAGCCAAGGGATCACCTTGTTTTAGACCACACGCAATCGGGGGAATTTCATCAGTGGGGCTCCATTAACCAAGATGGATGCCATGTTGGAGCTAAAAATTCCCCTAATCCAAGAACACCATCTAGAACTGAAACCAAAAGATTGAAGAGCGTCCAGAAGAAAATCCCATCTAACTGAATCGTAAGCCTTGGCGAAATCAACTTTAAAAACTAAGGCTTGTTTCTTTTTTGATTTGCACCAAGAAAGAGCCTCACTTAATATAAAAGGACCATCAAGAATATGTCTATTCTTCACAAAAGCAGTTTGGGTATTAGACACAAGATCCGAGATAACCAAAGATAATCGATTTGCCAGGATCTTAGTAATCACTTTGTAAACACTCCCGATCAAACTAATAGGACGGAAATCAGAAACGAGTTTAGCGTCCATCACTTTAGGGATAAGAGCGATAAAGGAGCCTTGTTCATGTTCCTTCGTTTAATTTTAGCCGGACAAATAAACGAACAAAATTTCTTGTTCATGTTCGTTTATTAAAAAATAAGGTTGGTCATGTTCGTTTATGTTCGTTCATTAAGACACTAAACGATCAGACATAAATAAATATAAAATTTACAAAAATATACACCATATTGTGTTCTATAAGTGTTGTTTTGTTTAAGTAAAACAATTTTAAAACTATATAATAAAGAGATACGATAGAGGAGTAAAAGTTAACATAATATGATCATAAATCGAACGAATAACGGCTACGTTCTGTCGAATCATAAATGAACGAATAAGACTTTTGTTCATGTTTCGTTCATTTTACTAAACGATCAGAAATGTGCGTTTAATGCTCGTTCATTTAATAAATAAACGAACATAAACGAACTTTATACCGAACGGTCCACGAAATATTCACTGAACGTTCAGTTCGTTTACGACTCTAGTTTTAACCCACCATTCTCCGGATCACATCATGAAAACATTAATCTTTCATTTTCTATATTACCCATGTGAATACCTAAAGAAAGTGTTACATAAAACAGATGTACATATCTTTCTAGAACTCAACATTAATTAATAATTAAAAAAAAAACTGTTTTTTTTTTACAAATTATATCTTGTGTGGTTTGTTATTGTACTAAGTTGACAAGTTTTGCCTATAATTTCTTAGGTACGAGTAACTACAAGATTAGGTTAATTAATTGTCTCCCATATATACGACTATCCCTAATAAGTCCATGCAAATTATAAACCACTCTTTATTAAATACAAGAATAATATCTACCTTTAGAGTCATCTAACAATAATTTTAGTTAACTCTTATCAACTTTTATATATCAAACACACGCATACGTATATACAAGAAATAAAAATAAATTAAAATGTACGATTTATTGTAACAAATTAAGAAGACATGTTTTTCTTTTAAATTATTAGTGTATTAACTAAACAAGACATGTGTTTATGTAACATGCAATTTTAAGATCGGGTTCATTTCTAAAAATTCGGGATTTTTAACAAAAAATTACACTAGACGACATATATCTATCGGATTCGTGTGAACCTTCAAAAACCACCTAGGTCCACCCTGCACATATACATATCACATATGTGTGTATTTTTATAAGTATTTGTTAAAAAAACTTCCTGATAATCTGGCAATAATATAGTTTGTCTTTATATTGTATACATTATTTGTAGGGTCATTTGAACCTCTTAAGATGTTGATTTTGGCAAGAGGTTTCTTGGAGGTTTGCATCATTGACTCCTGTTATATTAGGATAATGAAATGATATTACATCATAGTTTTCTTAGAGTCAAAAAATATATATGTAATTAATTCATATTACTCTGTCTTATATACTGAAAATAAGGTTAGTAGGGCTCACAAAATTATATAAAAATTAAGTAGGCACAATCACGTTATCCATTTGTTAACATTATATTAATATGAGGCAATTAAGTTACTTGTTCATACCAACTATAACGTCTGTTTGTGAGTGCATGAAACTCGTAATTGCTAACAATTGTACTTGCAAATATCTAGCTTCACATTATTGATATTGTCCAATTTATGAAGACAAAAAAAAAAGACCCTTTCATTCATGTCTAAGGCTACAACAACTAAAGATTTAATCATATATTTTGAGACTAATTAAAAGAACAACTAAATAAGATTTACACCATGCTTTGAAAAGCTTGTACATGACAATATATTGCTATCATGAATACAAAGAAAAGAAAATAAAAAGTTGGTCCAACCCATCTCTCAACTCCATCATACCTTCTTGAAACATCCATCCTTAAATAAATTAGCTTTAAAACATTATTATATCTTCTTACTTAACATTTGGTCAAATCATTTACAAACCGTGGAACATTATAAACGGGTAAATGGATGTGGTTTTTCCTGTTCAGGTTACTCGAGAGGGTGGTATAGTCGGTTTTAATTTAAACCTTTCTCCGTACGTTTTACCGGATGATTGCCCTATGTGGTTAGCATTTGTTAGGTTTCGATTTTGTTTTTGAATGTGGTATTTTCTTAGTTGTCTATAGTTAAGTCGTAAGCTTAACTTTTATAAGATAAATAGCAAAGAGATTGTGCATGTTGGAGGAAGCCGAGCTTCCCCTGGCTCCCTCACTGTCTCTGGCCCTGTTTATAGGGTCAGTTATTATCGTCTAGTGTTGTTGTATTATCATTGTAATCGCTAGCATCTTGTACCAAACGATCTACAAGTTCGTCGATTCGATTCTCCTACCTACCTAGTGGCTTTTGATAGTGTTCATTGTTTAACACAAACCAATTAGACCATTACTAATCACAAGCTTATAATTAGCTTCCATCATATTTGATGTAATGATGACGTCATTCTATTTATATGTGAATATAGTAGTAGTATGTGGGGTGAGTGAGCTAAAGGACGGTTCGATAATTGAACATATATACTAGCTAAGACAAGATATGTATATCATTTTCAAAGGCACGTCTAATGCTATTTTCGCCATCTTTTAATCATAGGACCACAAATTAAAGGTTCTAGAAATCACATAAATTAAAAGATTTTCAAGGGCTAGCTAGATTTGCCTGTTTTATGTGTGGTGAGTTTATATATTCGTGGTTAACTAAACATTGTTTAGTAATGTGTAATCATCAAATGTGGGGTATGAGACGATGACTCAAGGAGACTTTAATCAACAAAAGTCAATTTTCTATGGCAACCCTACCAAGAGAAAACTTTAGCTTTTAGTAAGTAAATATATCCAAGTCCACGAAACCAATGATTTATGACTTGTCATTCTATAGAATGTAGAAAAATGTGTCTTAGCTACTAGTAGTAGTGGAACCGTTTCACAACTTCAATACGAACTGCAAGTCAACTTCTAAAATAGTACTTGAGTTTTTGTTTAGATGTGTAACTAATCTTACCTAAAGTAAGTTGAAAGTTTATATATGATGTCACTAAGAGGAAGTCAAAGATATACATACAATTGAAACCTAATCCTTTATACATATTGTTGTTATGGTAACCCTAATTCTAATGGTATTGTTTTCCATCTCTAGGGTTTCTCATGAATAGTAATATTGTAGAGACCACATTTATCATATTGCATCACACATGATCGGTTATTTGATACGACAAACTTAAGTTTTTAAACAGAATGTATTTACGCCCTCTACCTTTTCCACAATACGTATGTATTAGATGGGTAGTTCTAATATGTTTACTTTCGCCGTACGAGTTCCTTTTCTTTAATCACTAGCCAAACACATGTTTCATGGCCAAATAATTGGTTTTTTGCCTTCTAAACTCAGATATTCTAATTTAGTTCATACTTTTCTTAAATATTTCGTAAGTGAGTGGTAGTGGGGTTGGGATGTTAGGGTTCAATATTATGACTCAAAATAGAAAAAGAAAAGAAAAAATAAATTATTTGATCTTAAATAATACTATTAAAATACCCAAATATGGAAAAGTAAGGATAAGGGCGGAAAGAAAAAGTCTCAATGATCATTTTGCTATAATCATCCCCTCTCTAACCATGCTATCCACACTTTTTTATAAATTTTAATATTTGTAAAGAAATTTAGTTTAGTTTTGTATATTAACAAAGAATATTATTATATATTATTACAACATTCTCTCAAACAACTAACCAATTCGTGTCGGGTTAGTAGGTTAGCCCCTAGCTAGCTTAGCGGGTCACAAAACCATGTACAACATGTACATGAAATGATGAAATGTTTGAGTATCATTTGATCGAGCTTTATCAATTACTAATATACACATTCACGGACAAAAACGAAGTCGTTTTGACTTCGGGCCTAACTTACTACAGTAATTTGCTCCTATTTTGGGTCAGTCCGATTTTTTTTTTTTTTAATTATTTTGTTTTGGTTATTTTTTTTTAAAAATTTGTATGCACAAAGTAGGGGGAAAAAAATATTACAAAAGTTCTGATTTATTCAGATAAAAAAAATACCCGCGGAAACATCTTCGATACCTAATAACTTTAAAATAATCGATATAGTTCACAAACGTACAACCCATTATATTAAAAAAACCCCATAAAGCAAAAAAAATAAAAACACTTTTTTAAACATGAGGCCCAACACATAAGCCATATAAAAAATTATTAGTAAAAAAAAAATATACAAAACCGTCCCTCAACTTTTAACTATTTACGATTTCTTACACAAAAATCACAGTTTTAAAAAAATTAACAAAAAACACACGCAAGTTTTTAAGGTTCACAAACTTTTTTTCATTATCGGTCCGCAAAAAAAGATATCGACACCGTCCAAAAAAAGAAAATACTTCAGGGAAAAAAATTAACCCGTTCCAACGCAAAAAAAAAATTCTCGAATCGTACAAAAAAAGGAAATATCCGGGAAAAAATTAGCCAAAAAAAATTAGCCCAAAGTAAAAAATATACAAAACGGACCCTAACCTTTTAACTACACATTCACGGACAAAAACGAAGTCGTTTTGACTTCGGGCCTAACTTGCTACAGTAATTGGCTCCTATTTTGGGCCAACCCGATTTTGGTTTTTTTTTTTTAATTATTTGGTTTTTGTTATTTTTTTTTTTTAATTTGTATGCACAAAGTAGGAGGAAAAAAAATATTACAAAAGTTCCGATTTATTCAGATAAAAAAAATACCCGCGGAAACATCTTCGATACCTAATAACTTTAAAATAATCGATATAGTCACAAACGTACAACCCATTATATTAAAATAAACCATACGAAGGCTTTTAACTTCGGATAACTTGCTACAGTATAGGCTCCCTATTTTGGGCCAGCACGATTATTTTTTTATTTTTTTTTTTGTTATTTTTTTTAAATTTGTATGCACAAAGTAGGAGGAAAAAAAATATTACAAAAGTTCCGATTTATTCAGATAAAAAAAATACCCGCGGAAACATCTTCGATACCTAACAACTTTAAAATAATCGATATAGTCACATACGTACAACTCATTATATTAAAAAAAACTCATATAGCTCATATAATACTGTTTAAACATGACTGAGACCCAACACATAAGCCATATAAAAAATTTAATACTAAAAATATATACATTTGTCGACAAACTAGCCTAAAATTCGCATAAAATGTGGCCCAAAATCTGGCCCAAAGTAAAAAAATACAAAACGGTCCCTCAACTTTTAACTATTTACAATTTTCTTACACAAAATATCCCGTAAAAAAGTTAACAAAAAAAACACGTCAAGTTTATATGGTTCACAACTTTTTTACATTCATCGGCCCAAAAAAAAAAGATATCGAACCGTCCCAAAAAAACAAAATATTCGGAAAAAAAATTGTTCAAAAAAAATGATAATATCCGGGAAAAAATTAAGCCAAAAAAATTAGCCCAAAGTAAAATATTTACAAAAACGGACCCTACCTCTTTTTAATACTCACATTCACGGCCAAACAACGAAGGTCGTTTTGACTTCGGGTCCTGAACATTTGTACAGTAATTGGCTCTATTTTGGGCTAGCCCGCGTTGGGTTTTTTTTTTAGTTTAATTATTTTTTTTTGTATTTTTTTTTTTAATTTGTTTGCACAAAAGTAGGAGGAAAAAAATAATACAAAAGTTACCGGATTTATTCAGTAAGAAAAATACCCGCGGAACATTCTTGATACCTAATAACTTTATAATTATCGATATTTGTCACAAACATACAACATTATATTAAAAAAAACCATTATAAGCAAAAAAAAAACACTTTAAACATGAGGCCCAAATACATAATAAGCCATATAAAAAAAATTTTAGTACTAAAATATACACATTTGTCGGCCAAAATAGCCTAAAATTCGCATAAAATGTGGCCCCAAAAATTATTTGTCCCAAATGTAAAAAAAAAAAACTAGCCCAAAATTTAGCCTGTATTCTGGGCACTCCAATAGTAAAAAAAAATATAAAACGGTCCCTATCTTTTAAATTTTTACGAATTCTTACACAAAATATCCCGTAACAATTAACAAAAAAACACGTCAAGTTTTTATGGTTCACAATTTTTTTACATTCATAAAAAAAAGATATCGAACCGTCCCAAAAAAAGAAAATATTCGGGAAAAAATTAACCCGTCCCAACGCAAAAAAAAAAATCCCGAATCGTACAAAAAAAGGAAATATCCGGGAAAAAATTAGCCAAAAAAAATTGGCCCAAAGTAAAAAAAATACAAAACGGACCCTCACCTTTTAACTATTTACGATTTTCTTACACAAAAATTCCCGTAAAAAAATTTACAAAACCGTCCAAAAAAAGAAAATATTCGGGAAAAAATTAGCCTGTCCCAACGCAAATTTTTTTTCCCCGAATCATACAAAAAAAGAAAATATTAAAAATTAGCCCCGCCATAACGCATCGCCCAAAAAAAAACCCCCCGAAACGTAAAAAAAATTATTCGGGAAAAAATTAGCCCCGCCGCAACGCGCGGGTTCTTTTGCTTGTTATAATCTATTATTTGTAGGCAATGTAAATTTGATCCGTGTAGACTCAACAACAAGAACGATATTCAATTCAGTTTGAGCACTTAAACCTAAAAGTAAGGAGACTGATTTCACGTAGAGTTTTGAAAAATGAAAGAATGAGTGTGATAGTGCTAAAAGAATATGTGAATGCATGAAAATGCAAGGTTACATGTAAGAGGAGGAAGATATGAAATCATATCACACAACAAGAGAAACTATGGAAACATAAAACACAAAAAGAACAAAAAGCAGGTAAGAGATAAAAATCATCATAACAAGTTAGAAACAAAAAGAAATGTATAAGCATACGACGCATGACAACATACAACCACCTATTTAGATTGTTTAGCTAAATCGCTAAACAAGTAAAATGTGTTATACGAGTTAAACAAGTTAAATTGATTAGCAGGTCAATCCATCAACTTATCCTCAACATAAATACGCTCAGTTTATAAAACCTGAACTACTGCTCAAAATGTACCCTAGCCCGTTAACTGTCGTTGCAGTCTCACATCATTACTAATGTAGTCGACTCTCGTCCAAAACGAGTCATTCAACTACCAACAACTAACGTAAGAATTCTATACACATAGGCAGAGATAGGGAGGGACTCGTGGGACAAGTACCCTCCTAGCGATATAATTATAATGTAAATTATCTAAAATATCTGGGGTTTTTTTGTTAGTGTGCCCTCCTAAAAACCAATTTTTAAAAATTATCGAAATGTGCCCCCTTGAGTAAAAATTTCTCGCTTCGCCTATGTCTTTACACGTTTCTTTTAACAAAAAACAATTTACTTAAAGGTGTTCAAATATTTGTCTCGCACAATGTAAATGTGAATTATCATAGCAATTATTTGTTTTTATCTTGCCCATATACACGTTTCTTTTAACTAAAATAGTATTGCAACAATAATGTATACTAGTTTCACATAGTAAATAATGTGAAAAATGCTCTTCCCATATATTCAACACATTTTCATTTGGGAATGTAATGAAATAGAAAAGGATCGGATCGGATGGTGTGAATAAAAAAAAATGGGCGGCCATTCGTGGAGCAACCAATGAGTGTTGTATTGACATCTAAAGAGATTGTGTAAATTACAAATATTTTTTGGACCCTCACTCAGTCTCCCACTCACAATTGTTTCAGTATATGTACATGTAGTAGGTGGTCGAAACGAAATGGTGGTGACAACGACGGTAAAATAATAGAGCGCGCGAGTGGGGTTTTGTTGGGTCGTGGTGAATGGCTACAATTGGTTTTGGAGATTAGGGTTTTGTGGAGGAGGCCCGGCCGGGAGCTAGTGATGATGAATGGCATTTAAACATGTCTCTTCTTAGAAAAAAAATGTTTATATGTCTACAGAACATTGTTCACAGGCATTGTCGACTAGCATGTCTCAACCAAAAACAATACGTAAAAGTAGAGGTGGCAAATCTTGCCCATATGGTAATTCATGGACTCTTTTAGGCACCTTTTTAAAAGGTAGGGGCACTTTTTACCCATCAATTATTGTTAAATGGGCGCTCATGAGCGCATGTAAAATATTAAATAGGCGCTTATGGGCGCAAGCAAAATATTAAATGGGCGCATGCAAAACATTAAATGGGATACTGGTCGGATTTTCTTTATTTAATAAGATTTGTTCTGTTTTTTTAGGATTTCGCCCGTTTTTTACGATTTCGTCCTTTTTTTACGATTTCGTCAGTTTTTTTTACGATTTCGTCATTTTTTTACGTTTTCGCATGTTTTTTAGGATTTCGTCAGTTTTTTTACGATTTCGACCGTTTTTTACGATTTCGTCAGTTTTTTTACGATTTCATCTGTTTTTTTTACGTTTTCACACGTATTTTTACGATTTTGTACCATTTTTACGATTTCGTCTGTTTTTTTTTACGATTTCGTCAGTTTTTTTACATTGTCGTCAGTTTTTTACGATTTCGCCAGTTTTTTACGATTTTGTCTTTTTTTTTATGATTTAGCCTGTTTTTTACGATTTCGCCAGTTTTTTTATGTTTTCGCAAGTTTTTTATGATTTCGTCCGTTTTTTTACGATTTCGCTCGTTTTTTTTACGATTTCGTCCATTTTTTTACGTTTTCACAAGTTTTTTACTATTTCGTTGGTTTTTTACGATTTTGCACTTTTTTTACGATTTCCCTCGTTTTTTACGATTTCGTCCGTTTTTTACGATTTCGTCCGTTTTTTTATGATTTCGTATTCTTTTACTATTTCGTAAGTTTTTTTACGTTTCGTCAGTTTATTATGATTTCGCCTGTTTTTTTACGATTTCTTCAGTTTTTTTACGTTTTCGGACGTTTTTTACGATTTCGTAAGTTTCTTAACGATTTCACCATTTTTTTACGTTTTCGTCCGTTTTTTAACGATTTCATCCGTTTTTTTACGATTTCGTCCGTTTTTTTACGATTTCGCCTGTTTTTTACGATTTCGTCCATTTTTTTACGATTTCGTCGATTTTTTTACATTTCCGGCCGTTTTTGTCCAATTTTGTACGTTTGTGTCTGTTATTTTTACGTTTTAGTACTTTTTTGCCATTTTCTTACATTTGAAAACGGACAAAATCCGAGGAAAACGCACGAAATCGTACCAAAACGTAAAAAAACAAAGAAAACTTAAAAGACGTACGAAAACGTTAAAAAACATCCAAAAACGTAATAACGTACGCAAACGTAAAAAACAGACAAAACGTACGAAAGCGGACATCGTATGAAAAAGGGCGAAAATGTAAAAGAACGAACGAAAACGTAAAAAAACAGACGAAAACGTAAAAAAAGGACGAAATCGTACGAAAAATGCCAAAAACGTAAAAAATGAACGAAATCGTTAAGAACGGACGAAATCGTAAAAACGTACGAAAACGTAAAAACCTGACGAAATCGTAAAAAAAAGACGAAATCGTAAAAAACCAGAAGAAAACGTAAAAAACCAAACGAAAACGTAAAATAATGTACGAAAACGTAAAAAAACTAACGAAATCGTAAAAAAACTGACGAAATCGTAAAAAAACTGATGAAATCGTAAAACAAGTGACGAAATCGTAAAAAAACAGACGAAAACGTAAAAAAACGGACGAAATTGTTAAAAACGGACAAAAACATTAAAAACTGACGAAAACGTAAAAAAACTGATGAAATCGTAAAAAAACTAACGAAATCGTAAAAAAAGGGCAAAAACGTAAAAATCGGACGAAAACATAAAAACGGATGAAAACGTAAAAAAACGTACAAAACCGTAAAAAATTGGCGAAATCGTAAAAAAACGGGCGTAATCGTAAAAAAACGGACGAAATCGGTAAAAAACGGATGAAAACGTAAAAAAAATATTAAATAAATAAGATTCGCCCAGTAGTCAATTTATCTAATTAGTGTCCGTTTTGGCCCGAGCCCGTTTTAGCCCCCGCCCGTTTTAACCTGCGCCCGTTTTAGCCAGGTGCTAGTGCCCGCCCGACCCGCCCGTTTTGCCGCCTCTGCGTGAAAGCAATGGTGGATCTATGACTCTAAGTCACAACGTGCGTAATTTTCTTAACTAAAAAAAAATAAGCTGAAAAAATACATTTCATTAAAGCTAGTAAATAAATTAAAAAGACGTATATTTCTGTTGATATATTATTGAACTAGCTAAAGACAATGTGTATATGTGAACTCTAGAAAACCCTCTAGGTCCGCCCATGCGTGGAAGTGCGATGTTGCGATTGACTCGGTGGATAAAAAAAAGAATATGTATTGCTCTATTAAACGTGACTGTATTTTAAACATGGTTCTCTACCTGGAACCAATTATTCGTAGACTAAGAGCACTCAGTGTCGATGGCTGGAAAGCATCGCGCCAACTTCTAACTCGGCCATATAACGTAAGAGCCACACCAGACATGGTGCCATAGGCAGTGCCGTCAAAATCACTAGTGTCATAGGTAAAGCCACACATGGTGCCATAGGCAGTTTTTTTCCTTTTTTTTATTGTATTTGTGTTTTATTGGTTATGTATTGGTCAAGTTGTGTCTTATAACTTGAATGATAGAGAGACATTGTTTTTGATTTAAGATATTGGTTCCAAGTTATAAGAAAAAAATATTACCGTGACTTCAATTTTTGCTACTAGTATAACGCAAAATGAATAACTCTAGAATACACGATACTCTAAAAGTAACATAGTAACGTACAATCTTAAACTATCAAAAATGATATAGGCAACCTTAGAATACCAAATATTTGGTAGT
>BQNB010163836.1:0-10977 GCA_026074375.1 Tanacetum coccineum
ACAAGGGATACATTGGTGGTCGTTATTTTGGAAGTCATTTGCATTAAAGATTTGGTTGCATTATATTTTGGAGGAACATTTATTATAAACTATAATCTTTGTATAATTTAATAATGAACAAGTAAAGCTTCGGGCTTTTGTACCAAACATTTTGCTAAATCCAATGTATCGGTTTTAAACGACACTTTTAAAAGTCGTTCTTATATATCTTGTGCTATTGATCTATGAAGTAACGCTCCCAAACCCATATTCCGCTGCGACCCATTTTGAGGGTGTTACACCCATGTATAGCGAGAGCAATCATCGACAATCACTAAGATACACTTTTGGCTGTTAATACTATCAACCTACATCGATCCACATAGATCCATGTGTAATAACTCCAATCTGGAATCAGCACTCGGTACTGGTTTATTTTTGAGAATGGCGCGTCTACTCTTTTCTTGCTCGCATGTTGAACATAAGTGATCTTTATCGTATTTGAACTTATGAAGTCCGACTAAGAAGTTTTTAGTAGTTTGAGGTTCTCTGTCATATGTTTTGAACATCCGCTATCAACAATCCACAAGACAAGTTGAATCACCCGCAACACACGGAGAAACATAAGGATGGAAGATTGGACTGTTTGGCTACCCATTTTTGAATGGTAACTGGTGTCTTAGAGTGAGTTACGGAATTAGCTCTACTCTTAGCTACACACAGACTCATTTGTGATTTTTTTTTCTCTTGGGTGTCCAACTAAAATTTTGTTGTTCTTCTAACCATTTCTGCCACTTCCTACTTGTTTGAATTTTTGTTTTCATGTAGTTGCTAAGTGTTATAACTTGCTTAGATACTAGAGTTAATGGAGTAGCACTAGAGACCTTATTTGGTGCAGTTACGGGGGTAGCAACATCAAACCTAGTTTTTGCAGCTATGGGGGTAGCTCTTAAAACATTAGTTTTTGTCGCTATGAGGGAAGTAAACAAGGCTCTTTTTACTCTAAGATTCACATATGACGCATATCTAGCAACACATTTTTTTATGACATGGAGTAAAAACATCTTGTCCACACGAAACACATACAACATTCGAACAAACATTCATAATGTTTACAGCATTAACATTTAATACAGTCGCTTTTGTCTTAGAAACATTCAAATTCGATGTAACATGCTTATTAGAAATGAGCCTAACATGACTTTCTTCATTCTTTGACTCATTAGAAGTGCATCTATCCTTAGTGTTAAGTAAGACTCTTTTTTCAGTTTAGTGCTCTTAGACTTTGGTCTGCTAACACTATTAGACTTCACTACTCTTGTGGAATTGGAAAAAATCACATTAGTTTTCTCAAGAGGTGTTTGTGTTTCTTTTGTTTTCACTCGATACATTCCTCGTGTAATGAAATTTGTGTTACTTTGACTTTTTCAAGCTTAGGTGAAGAATATGAAGTGACTGGTTTTGACAAATCTTGTTTGACAACAATCTTAGGAACCAACTTAGACTTTTGATCCTTGTTCTTATTAACCGGTGTAACACACACAAGTTTTCCTAAGGCTGAAGACTGAAGACTTATCAAACTTAGTATCCACATTCTTCTCTTTATCAACTAATTTAAATTATCTTTTAGCACAGAGACTGTCATCAAAAGATCTTGGTTCTGAGACCGTACATCCCCATATTCATATGTCTTTTGATTGACATTCTCAATTAATACGCTAATTTCCCTTTGATGTTGAGCCCGTGTCGTTTTGATTGAACTAAAAAGCTTTTGGTATTCAAGTTTCACGTTTTCTTTTTCCTTAGTTAAGGACTCAATTTGAAAAACCAACGACACGTTTTCATCATCTAATTTCTCCAATTTTGATATCCAAGAGTTGTCACAAGCAGTTTTTTCTTTTTGTTGTTATTATTGTAATGCAAAATATATACTTTGAGCTTGACACCTTGGAAAATCGTTTCCAAGAACTACAACCCGTTTTAACAAATTAGCTTGTAAATCTTTGGATTCATTTGAAATTTTCTCAATTTCATCCCTTAACTTTTCATTCTTAATTTGTTCAGCAGAATACACAACACAATTCACGACATCAGTAGTTAAGGTTGCTTTCAAAAGTCGATCAAAATCATTTTGCAAATTTCATGTTTCTTTGATGTTTCATCAACTTCACTTTCCATTGACTAAAAAACATTTAACATCTCGTGTACTTCTTTTGTAAACTCCTATTGGATTATATCTGTCCACAAACATATTGTTTGAGAAATCGGTTGCACCTCTTGATGGAAAACAGTTTTAACATTACCATCAGTATTGTATGAAAAATGTATGCCTCTAGTAACAGTAAGTTTTTCCAAACTTTTGATTTCATAATCAAGATTTTCAAAAAGAGCTAGCAATCTACTTTTTTGGCATTTCTTGTGGAGGTGAACTCGATGTTTGTAGACTTTCTGTTTCAGGAGTTACATTAGAAGTAAAGGCATCTGAAAATATTTTTGTTCAAAAGAAAGTTTCGTTTCATAAAGCTTATTTAATTTTACATAGTTAATTTGAACCATTTTTCTTTCATTTTTAATCGACTTTCTTATGCTTCCTCAATAGATTTTTCAGTGTCATAATGATTAAATTGCACTTTATCATCATTGAGGAGTTTAGCATTATACAACTTGGGTTGATGTGTATTGGCTTTCCTGAGACGATCCGGATTTTGATAATCCCAAACCAGTTTTCAAATTTGAATCATAAAATGAATTAGGCTTAGTACCAAGCATGTTTGTATTTAACAAGATTTAAAAACCCGCACTTCGCTGCAGTGAGTTTTGTTTATCGTGTTTTATCTTATAGATGTCCCTAGTCGAGTTTTATTTATCGTGTTTTACCTTATTGAAGTCCCTAGCGGATTTCTACTTGTTTGAGTGTTTGGTAATTTACTTATGGAATTACATGTGTATTAGCCCATCTCAAGCATTCCTTGAATTAACACGGTCTTAAAGATGGTTGTAGTTTACTTTTCACAAAGCCTACGATTGGAAGATGGCAATACAACAACCACATATCCAACAAAATCAATTACAATGATCACCACTTATAAGAGAAACCTTGCAACCAATCTTTTGGAAAAATAAAATTACATGTCATCAGCGTCTAGAGCACAAATGAGTCACAAACTATTGAAACAAATTAGATAAGGGGAGAAGATGCCAAATTCTTAGTATTATTTCAAAGTCTATCTATTGTAGTCATAATCTATAACTGAAGCATCATTAACTATATGTGAAGATTGACTGTTACGTTGAATGTCGGATGCTCCACCATCCTACCTGCCAATTCCAAATACTCGCAATCCTCGGGCCAACCAAAAAACATCACACACGCTTTTTGTGCTATGATGGTCACAAATCCTAAGTTTTGCTAGGACTTTGTGCCTGAACATAATGCTTTTTTCCATTGCTACCCGTGATTACAAGCACCTTTGCAAAAGCAGTCGTTGACCCATCACCACTGATTGAATAACAGAGTTCAATCCATGTAACGGGATCCTACATGATAAAAAATCAACATTAAGCTGAAAAATGTTAAATAAGTACAGAATAATCGCAACTATCAATTGTCACTCGTAACTTAAATTGTTGATAAACTAATGCAATTTTTTATCCAATATGCTTTTACCCGGATAATGTATTCAACCCAGTTGGTTCTTCTCGGTGGAAATGAGAAACAACTAATACTAAAGAGTGAAAATCAAATAACATGTTACTTTCTATTACACCCCCAAAACATTTTTCCTACTAATATATTTACCTACAATCCTTTGTCTTTTCTCTATGTTGCATATTCCGAAAGATGTATTCTGAATGATGTTGACAGTGAGGCAATCTCCTTATTTTTTTATCAGAACATCAAACTGCTAAAGGCAACTTTGAATATTTAAGGGGTGTTTGGTATTACATGTTTTTAGATTATATGCTTGTAAATAACCACCTTCATTACATTTATGGAAAAATATTAATTAGCGCAAAATAGGTATAAACAACATGTCTCACGTTTAAACTCTAACGGAGCAAACAGGTAATCATCAAGATTGACGAAAAAAGAAAACAGGTTGAAAGTCACCCAAAGTGTAGTGTGTTTTTAATTCATATGAAAAGCGGGTTATAGAAAGATGAAAACTACCAAACTATTAAGTGTGTCATATGACATGTATCATAGGCAAGCTGTCTTTGGCACGTATTCGAGAACCAAGATGAAATAAAGGTCATCCTTGTCTGTGGTTGGATAAAAGCACTGTTTGAATCAAACAACATTGGGTGATCAAGCAAACACATCGTTTGCAAACACATTTGAGGACAAATACGTATGCTATTGTTCTTGAACATTTATAATAGTAAAAGCAAGAAGCTGTTACTTGGCAAGAGTTGCTTCAATGTCTAGTTTTTTGTTGTAGTTAAAGGCATCATCAAATCCAAGCAAAACATCCCCAATGCACGGCACTCTACCACCTTAGATGTTGCACTCACTATATGTCGTAAAGTAGAAAAGAAAAAAAATATATAAGAAGATTGTGCATCCACTTTTAGATGGGATATTCATTGGAACTGATCATAATCAACTTGCATAGAGGGCGTTTGGCTTGGTTATAGAGACTGATTGTATGCTTATTGGTATTATAAGATGAACACTGATTATCAAAATCAATATGGAAAAACTTACAAACTTAGAATTCATTTACGCTCATGTGACTACCTCTTATATGCTTAACCATGTTGTGCGCACACACACAAAGACACACGCAGTTTACCCGCTACTACAGAAACTATGCTTAAGCCTTGTTTATATCAGATACAATTCCAAATCATTTAATTTATATCCTTAATTTTCTTATCAAGGTGTTTTCTTAGCTTATGGGCTTATTGAGTGTTTGAAAAGCTAATAAGCTCATAATTTTGACCATATGAGCCTATCTTAATTATAGCGTATCGAAGCTCATAAGCTCAAGTTGATAAGCTCATAAGCCAAAAATTATGGGCTTATTAGCTTTTAAAAAGTTTAATAAGCTTATAAGCTGGCCAAATAAGCTTAAATAAACACCCCTAATGGAGATTCAGGCTCTACTACCACATTAACAGGTCCTACAGATAGAAGCTATCAACAAAAAAACATGTATTTTGTAAAAAAAACCAACTATGGTTTCAACTTAATATGTGTGAGAAATAGTACAGGCCATTTGGTTTAGGAGATGACTTTTACCTTAAAGAGCAGATATTGGTAGACCAACCATCCAAAATATCCAAGTCCTACCAACTCCATAATCTTTGGAAGCTGAAATTTTCATGGAACACGAAAAACAAAATCATAGAAGTTTAGGAACTTATGATGTCTAAGATTGATATAAAACCTACTTTTTTGTTTGGTTCTCTACTTTTGAGCTATTACTTACCAGTAAGACAGAGTTGACGGCACCAATAAGGATTGGGGATAGCCAAATTGTAACTCCTCCTCCTCCTACTCCTCTTCTAGCCTGTTTTAAAGTGCATCCATCTAAAAACAACCAAAGAAAATAATGATTATAAGTGTTTAAGGTCTTCTTGAACCTAGTATCTAAAGTATTTGATGTTCTTTCAGCCCTCTTAAGTTGTGTTCATAACTATTGAGTATATATGTTTGGTGGCAACCAATTTATAAATGTTAAGAGTTTGTTATCGTCTTCATCTTGCATATGCTGCAAATGCGATAACACCACAAAATTATTCTGAAAAAGCATACCCAAACACCTCTAAAGAAATTCAATCAAAAGGAAGTGCAAATGATCTTACCTTCCTTTGGGGACGCTTATTTTTGCGTTGTCAAGCAATCCTTGGACCTGACATCAACAACAACAACAACAACACCGATACCCGATCCTCTTTGCAAATCTTAAGTCGAAGATTGAGTTATGCCTGCCAGCCTGGTACACGTGAAAAGGGAAAATAACGCGTTTAGTTTTTGTCGGCATATTACTTGTTGCAGAAAATTCTAAACAAACGGTGTTATACACACAAACCCACATTCACACACGCACACGCATGTTGTCATACATACATACCCACACAGATTGTAGCCATAAGTAAATATGTTTTTGGGTATAGTACATTACCCTCATAAAGTAGCCCGCTTTCTAAATTCTAAAACTAAAACTAAAGGTGTTGCTGAAGGAAGCATACCTGATTGCAAGCATTGTAAAAGGCAACAACGCTAAAGTTTCCAACGACGCTAACAATTGCACGATCAACTTCAAAAGTGCGATTTTTTACCTCTATAATAAGAATTTGCCAAAAACCAACTAATCAAATAACCAATGATGTAAGCCGATACCTAGACCATAGGAGTATACAAATATGGCCATTCAGAGTGTAATATAGTAGGATTTACAGGGAAAATGTGTAAAGAAAAAAGCAACCTCATACGGATGACACTTACTATTGGTATGATGATACTTACTATTGGTAGCCGGAATGAAGACGATGGCACAAAGTTCGTCTGAAAACCCAAATACATGTCGGCAACTTCCAAGTACATTATACCTACACAAATTTAAACACTATTAAAGTAGATATAGAACACTAACGGAAACCAATTGTGGCTGTTATCTTTTGATTTTGGCTTGTACTGTAAAAACCCTCATTTCATCAAACTAACAATTTTTACCAAACCAAAACCCCTAATTACAAAAACCGCAAAAATAAAGACAAACCCAACCAAAAAAAATTAAAGTATAACAAAAATCAAATTTTACCTAAACAAACGCACGCCGGTTCGGTTGATTGGTCGTCGGAGTTATTTGTGGTAGTGGTGGTGACTGAATTTGCTGTGTGTATGATTGTGTGTTTTGATCTTGTGTTTAGGGTTATCCGGCTAAAGTGTTTGCGTGTTTTTATGATCCGGTTAGTAGCAAAAATGTGGGAAAAAATGGTTTTCATAAGTAAGTGGGACAGATGGAAAGAAGGGAAGAGATAGTGAAGATGACGAAGACACGTACCATTTATTAGAAGAAAAAGGATACCCGTGTGAGTAGAAAAATAGCAATAAAATAAGTTAAAAACATAATATAATACATGTTACTGTTCATTTTGTGAGTAGAAGCAAGTCAACATTTAGTATATAGTATAATATAATGAGACATTTTGAAAACAATTCTTTCATGATCTTTGATTTTTTCTTCTAACGTGATGATCTCATCAAGATACTTATCCTCTTTTTGTTTGAAAGTTTGTTTCAAAGAATCACGATCATTTTTTAATTTCAAACACGCACCTTTTTCTTCTAAAATTCGATTTTGCAAATCACCTTTTTCTTTTTCAAGAGTTTCAATTTTCTATTTTTAATAAGAAATTGAGTTTGCAATTTATCATATTCCGTTTTAAAATTGGTGTTGTTGACTGGTTTATTCTCAAAAGTTCGAACCCTTTCCTTATACGGCTCAAGGTTCTTAGTTATCAACGCATTCTTTCTTTTCATTTCCTTATTAACCATGCATTGATTTTCAGCTTCTATTTGCACATTCTTAATCAAAGATTCATATGCATCAAGCTTTTGATCATGAGCATCGTAAGCATGTTCAACTTGTCCTATAGATCATTAAAATTGATATTACAATCAATTTGATCATCAACAGATGTGGGCTTAATAGTTTCTAATTTCTCATGTTTTCGTTATTCATGATCTCTATTTGAGAATAGTCTATTTATAAGTTCAATCTGAGAATCATTTACCTCATTGACAAAGTCAGAAGTGTAAGTCGGTTCAACATCAGAATCATTGTTTGCAGGTTGAATGCGAGCCATCATTATCACTGATGCATTAAGTTCTTCCAACTGCTCATCCCCAGATGCACTCATAAGCATAAAATCATTCTCTTCATCATCAAGATGGATCTCAGCCTCATCTTTCTTTGCTAACAACATATGTTCCCTGATATACTTTGAATCAAGAACCCCAGGTTTCGAACACTCTCTTGCGTAATGACCTTTTTCATTGCAATTTAACACTGGACTGTTGGTATTTTCCCAGAATTAGAAATGGTTCTTGGATTCCTTTGAACATTTTCAGCATTCCCATCATTTTTCTGAACAAAACCATTCCTAACATTATTTCCTTGATTCCTAACAATCCTTCCAGAATTCCTGTTACCATTTCCAGCATACCCAACATTCTTGCTTTGAATATCCACACGACCATCTTGTATGACAGCTTGATTCTTTGTATTTGATGAATTACAAAGACGATTATTTGTCGAGGTTGAAAAGTGTTGAGTGATTTCTTGAGCAAGAAGCATCATTGTTGTTGAGAGTTTGTCTTCTTGATCATTACCTTGTACATCTCCTTGATAATCATCATCATAATCATGCACTAGCGAAGGATGAGTGACATAATATGATTGTGAGGACCGAGAATATGAAGGATTATCATATGTGTTTGCAACTAGAGCAAGTGGATCATGATTTTAGCAACTCGTTTAGCTCGTGAAGAATTCACATTTGGTTCATTCTAGCTCAAATAATCATACAACTAATCATATTCAACCTTATGGAGTTGTTTTGATTGCCGAACCATCGTAACATATTTACTCCATTTTAATTGTAGTGAATTAAGAAACTTGGTATTGATCACAATTTTATTTTAAGACGTTTTTCCGTTCCATGCTATTCATGAGCCTTGAAAATCTTTCATATATAGATTCAAGAGATTCACAAGGCTTAACAGAAAACTTATCAAACTCATTTGTGAGTCTGAATTGGCTTAACTCAGTTCCTTGCATCAGCCTTTTCACACGACTCCACATTGCCTTAGCAGTTTGGCATGCATCAACAGAATTGTAGATGTAATTTGGTATGCCTAGAAGAATCATGTTCATTGCATCAATAACTACTTCAAACCTTTTCTTTTCATCCTTAGTTAGATCTGCTTCAGTTTGTATTTTTGTTCGTGGTGAATTTGTTGGACTTGTTGGGCCTGGCATCTGTTTCATCACATAAGGACCGTTGTCGTTTAAATCCCTTATCATTTTCCCTTGTTTCTTTTTGCCATCAACATACCTCATAAAACGACTTGCCCATGGTACATAACTTCCATTCTCTAATATTGGAGGCTGGTTTTCCGAACCAGCATCCGCAAGCGATTGTTGATAAGAACCTGTCATGTTGAGTACTTTATATGATAACAATGCAAATTGGATCGTTTTAGAAGATAAAGATTTGCTATTGTGAAGTCAAAATGAATGTTGTCGGTTAAAGCAAAATAACTTTGGTTCTCTGAGTACTTCAACTACAATTAAAAATTCAGACTACCAAAGTCACATAATACCAATTTCTGAAACCGAATTAATTTCGTATCCTATTAATCCGAAACCTCAAAAATTTTGTAATTTCAATGAACTTCCGTAACCATGAATTCTGAAAACCCAAATTACGTAACCTCAAGTACTTTCGTAACCTTGAATTCCGAAAACCCAAATTACGTAACCTCAATTACTTCCGTAACCTTGAATTCTGAAAACCCAAATTACGTAACCTTAAATTTCCGAAAGCCCAAAGTTCAAATTTCCGTAAGCTCTAAATTTCGAAAACTCAAGATTACCGTAAGCAAATATTTTCGTAAGCTTTAAATTCTAAAAGCTCAAGATTACCGTAAGCAACTATTTCCGTAAGCGCAAAATACCGTAAGCCTAAAATTACTGTAAGCTAATATTCTCGTAAGCCCAAAATACCGTAAGCCAATATTTTCGAAACCCTAAGTTCCGTTAATCATCTTTGGTAATTTCCAATTTTAGAGAATAACCGCTATATTTCTGAAACCTCAAACACAATTCCGAAAACGAATTTTATGACTCGAAAAACACAATTTTCGTAACAAAATTCAAATTTCTTACGTTCAAACTTGATTCACGCATTTATAACACCTTGCTAAATCAATATTATACAAATTTAAACGTTTTTTAATTCCAAAAGTTATTTCTAACCACACATGCGTTTTCCGAAAGCCTATTATCATAATTTTTTTCTGAAACCGTGAATACCACAAAGATTTTCGATCATAAAAACATAATTTCTTACGTAAACTACTTGCAGTTTTTGCAATATGTGTTACTAGTTAACGTTTTCTACATCAACTCGTAAAATTTAGATGTAAAAACACGTCAAATAGTAAAAACACTACAAAAATGATACAAATACCTTACGTAAACCATTTCCAAAAGTGTTTTGAGCAAAATAGTAGCGATTTGAGCACTTTGATTCACAAATAAGCAATCTAGATCCTCTCCTAGCGATAAATATCACTTGTTATATGTCACTTATGCATTGAGTATCATGTATGAAGATTAGAATTGAAGAGAGAAAGTTAGAAAGAAAGTTTATCAAATAAGACTCGTATTAAGAAAAGAGAAAGAAGGAGAGAAAGTGAGGATTACAATTTTTCTAAAACTTTAAACTAATGAGATCTTTCCTCCTATTTATACTATTTCTCTAATATACTTACTACTTGGTTAATTTGGTCATTTTACTTAAGTTTGACAAAATTACCATTATTACACTTTTATAAATAGTAATACTAACTAGTATTACAAGAACATTTCTTATTTGAATACTACCCCGTCCCATTTTGATTGTCCTCATTTAACTTTTTAAAGTATTTCTTTTTCAATTTTGATCTTTAATATTTTTGTTTATGTTATATAATTCTTGATAAAAATTATACCAATGAAAATACATTTAAAAACCAATTCATTCATATATTTTGCATCAAGTATTATATAACACAAATAAAAATATTTAAGATCAAAGTTGAAAAAGAAAGACTTCAAAAGTCAAAAAATGACAATAAAAGTGGGACGGAGGAGTAATAAACACATTTAGAATCCTAAAAAAATTCATCACAAAGTCTTTACAGGGAGGGGTTATGGAAAGTCTATCATCATAAGAGCCGTTTTGATACTTCATAATGTTTTGGTGTTTTTCTCTAAACCA
>BQNB010163841.1:0-14398 GCA_026074375.1 Tanacetum coccineum
GTGTACTTGCTCTTGGACATGTTCAAGATGTCTACTTTCTTCTAAGTTATTGTCTTTTGGGTGATCCATGTTCGGAAGAAAAATAACTTTTGTTGACTTTTAATGCTTCACACGATGACCATTCACCTTAAAGTTTGGACCATCGGGTTGAGATAACTCAATGGTTCCGTATGGAAAAACTTTGGTGATGGTAAAAGGTCCTGACCAACGAGTTTTAAGCTTTCCCGAGAATATCTTTAGACGAGAATTGAAAAGTAAAACTCGATCACCAACATTAAAAATGCGGTTTTTGATCTTTGAGTCGTGAAACTTCTTCGTCCTTTCTTTATATATCAAAGAATTCTCGTAAGCTTGATCACGAAGCTCATTAAGTTTATTAAGTTGAAGCTTTCGGTGATCACCCGCAGTTTTAAGATTGAAATTAGCATGTTTCAATGCCTAATATGCTTTATGCTCTAACTCGATAGGTAAATGGCAAGACTTTCCGTATAGTAGTTTGTAAGGCGTACAACCAATCGGTGTCTTAAAAGTGGTACGAAATGCCCATAAAGCGTCATTTAGTTTGTCGGACCATGAGGCACGGTTTTCTTGAACCGTTCTTTCTAGAATACGTTTCAAACCGCGATTGGACACCTCCACTTGACCGCTCGTTTGTGGGTGATAAGCGATAGCAAGACGATGAGTGACCCTATACTTATACATTACTTTAGCAAATTGATCATTACAAAAATAGGTCCCACGATCGCTTATAATAGCTCTAGGTGTTCCGAATCGGGCGAAAAGAGATTTTAAAAACTTAACTACAACTCGAGCATCATTTGTGGGGAGCGCCTTCGCTTCTACCCACTTTGAAAGATAGTCAACGGCTACAAGAATGTATTTATTTCCACGTGAAGAAGGGAATGGCCCCATAAAATCATTACCCCATACATCAAAGATTTCACAAACTTGAATAGCGTTTTAAGGCATTTCATATCGTTGTGAAATTTTGCCTTGTCTTTGACACGTATCACAAGATTTGATCATCGTATGGGCATCTCGATATATGGTCGGCCAAAAGAACCCGGCATCAAATACTTTCTTCGTGGTGAGATTGGCACTATGATGGCCCCCTGTGGGTCCTTCATGACAAGCTTTGAGCATGCCAAAATCTTCTTGGCCATGCACACAACGTCGAATGATTTGATCCGCACAAATACAAAAAAGATAGGGATCGTCCCAAAAGTAATGTTTAACGTCCTTGAAAAACTTCTTCTTTTGTTGAGTTGTCATTCCTTTGATGATAAAATTCCCCGCATGGAAATTTGCATAATCGGCAAACCATGGGGTACTTTCACTAGAAATTTTACCAAGAGTCTCTAAAGGAAAATTTTCATTTATGTCTTTATTTTCTAACACATCCTTATGAGGATTCTCAAGTCTAGATAAATGATCAGCCGCGAGGTTCTCACTCCCTTTCTTATCACGGATGATGATATCGAACTCTTGTAGGAGGAGAACCCACCGGAGCAACCTCGGCTTGGCGTCTTGTTTATTCATAAGGTATTTTAAAGCCGAGTGATCCGTATACACTATGCTTTTAGATAAGACAAGATATGGCCGAAACTTTTCAAAAGCATACACTACGGCAAGCATTTCTTTCTCCGTCGTAGTGTAATGAATTTGAGCTTCGGTCATTGTCTTACTAGCGTAATGTATAGGCTGAAAGTGCTTCGTCTTTCGTTGTCCCAAAACCGCACAAATCGCAAAATCGCTTGCATCGCACATAAGTTTGAAAGGTAGGTTCCAATCCAGGACAACTAAGATCAAAGCTTCGGTAAGCTTCTTTTTAAGGGTCTCGAAAGCATCTATACAATCCTTAGAAAACACAAACGGTGTTTACTTCTCAAGAAGGTGAGTCATAGGTCTAGCAATTTTTGAAAAGTCTTGGATAAATCGTCGGTAAAAACCGGCATGTCCTAAGAAACTCCTAACACCTTTTACTGTAGTCGGGTGAGGGAGCTTAGCAATAACATCAACTTTTTCTCGATCGACCTCAATCCCGGACTTTGAAATTTTATGTCCTAACACAATTCCTTCTTTACACATAAAGTGACATTTCTCCCAATTTAGTACTAAATTCGTGTCTTCACACCTTTTTAGCATTCGTTCTAAATTGGAGAGACACGAATCAAAACTATTTCCAAAAACTGAAAAGTTATCCATAAAAACTTCCATAGTCTTCTCGATCATATCATGAAATATGGCCATCATACATCGTTGGAAAGTTTCGGGAGCATTACACAAACCAAATGGCATGCGACGGTAAGCGAAAGTTCCATACGGGCACGTGAAAGTCATTTTTTCTTGGTCTTGGGGATCGATTAGAATTTGAAAATATCCTATAAATCCATCTAGAAAACAATAAAACTCATTTCCGGCTAATCTTTCTAACATTTGGTCCATAAACGGAAGTGGAAAATGATCTTTTCGAGTCGCTTCATTTAATTTCCTATAGTCGGTACAAACTCTCCATCCGGTAACTAAACATGTTGGAATTACTTCATTTTCTTCATTAGCAACGACGGTCATTCAACCTTTCTTAGGTACACAATGTATTGGACTAACCCATGGGCTGTCAGAGATCGGGTAAATCATTCTGACATCAAGAAGTTTTATTACCTCTTTCTTGATAACTTCATGAATTTTCGGGTTAATCTGTCTTTGACTTTGAACCGTGGGTTTACAATCGTCCTTCATCAAGATTTTGTGTGTACAAAAACGAGGCTCGATACCCTTGATGTCGGTGATCTTCCATGCAATGGCTCGTTTATGTGTTTTAAGTACTTTTAAGAGAGCTTCTTTTTCATCATCTTTTAAATCTTTTGCAATAATTACGGGTAACTTGTCGGTTCCTTCTAAGTAAGCGTATTCCAAGTGAGATGGCAAGTCTTTTAACTCTAATTCTAGAGGCTCTTTAATTGAAGATTTTACCTTGGTAACTTCATCTTTTTTTAGGTCCATTGGAGGGAGTTGAAACGGGTCATTATTTAACAATTTTTCAATCAAGCAAATATCTCCCTCCGGATCGCAATCGGCGTAATCAATTTTTGGTGAAATTGAATCGTCCTTAAGATAGGCTTCGATTTCTTCTAAAATCAATTCGAAAGTAAAAGGCTCAGACGTCGGGGTGGGATTGCCACCCGAAGAATCATTATTAGAAAATCCTAGCAATTCCGGAGCATACTCCTCATAAACTACATCAATGATGTCAATTCGGTTTATCGACTTATCATTTGTAGAGGAGTATCTCGTAGTTTGATCTAGATTAAAAGTTATAGCTTCGTTATCAACCCGAAGGGTTATTTCTTCTCCATAAACATCAATTAAAGCACGATCGGTCCTCAAAAAGGATCTCCTGAGTATGAGAGGAACTCGAGGATCGGCTTCAAAATCCACAACAACAAAGTCGGTAGGAAAGTGGAACTTTCCCACTTTAACGTAAACGTCTTCGACAAGTCCTTTAGGATGAGTTATGGATAGATCCGCTAATTCTAAAGTCATCCTAGTGGGGGTAAGTTCGGGTAGGGAAAGCTTTTTCCAAATGGAAAAAGGCATAAGATTTATGCTCGCGCCAAGATCGGCCAAGGCGTGACATACATCCATTCCCGGGAAATTACATGGTATAAGAAACTTGTCATGATCTCCAAGCTTTTCGGGAAGCTTTTTGAGGAGCATCGCCGAGCAATTCTCATTCAACGGTATTTTAGCTAATTCAAGCAACTTTTCTTTATTCATAAGCAAATTCCTAATCGTAGAAGCAAATCTTGGCATCAAAAACAAAGAATTCGCGAAGCTTATGTCGAAACGTAAATCTTGAAACATTTGAAAAATCTTTTCTTTTTGATATGAAGCTTTTTCACAAAGCTTTTGATCATTAAGTCGAGAAGGATACGGAATACTAGGCTTAGGTAAAGTCTTCAGAACATCGGGTTCCGAAATAGGAGTGGTAATAACTGGAGGTGGGATTTGAGCGGTACTTCCTTGGAAATTATTTTGCTCCTTATCCATTGTCTCCTCGGTTTCTTGTTCCACTAGATTAGTAGGAATCGAGGGTTCATCGTAAGCAACACCACTTCGAGTAGTGATCGCTTTCATATCACCATTCGGGTTTGGAATGGTATTACTTGGAAGAGTACCCGAAGTTGAGGCTTGGTTTTGAAAGAACCCACTTATCATATTTTGCAAGTTATTTTGAAAAACATTTTGTTGATTCATCAAGACGTCTTGTTGAGTCTTCATCGTGTTTTGAATTTCATTCTTAAAGTCTCCCTTCAATGAGTTGATTTGATTTTGCATGTTTCTTATCATTTGGTCATTAGATCTCTTGTAACTTGAAAGCTCATTTGAAAACTCTTGTTGAACTTGATTATTAGGCACTTGAAAAGGTTGGTTTTGAAATGCTTGATTTTGAAAATTTGAAGCATGATTATTTTGAACTTGAAAACCTTGATTTCCATGAAAATCATTTCCCCGATTAAAATTATTCCCTTGACCTTGATTATTATTAAACCTATTTTGACCATTGTTTTGCACCGAAGCAAAACCGGGTGGTGCCATGTAGTTGCTAGCACGGTTCGGAGGGGCTACTTGATTGTAAGTACCCGTTGCCGCACAAATACTAGATGGATTGCTATCGGTATTAGGACAATTATAGTAAGCATGAGCACCACCACAAGTAACACAACTTTCCTCAACCGCTTTAACCGGAGCGGGAGTGACAACTTTCTTAGAAACAATCTCAACTAAGGTTGAAATTTGGTCCGCAAGCTTATCAATTCTTTCATCCATTCTACTACTTTCCCTAGAAGTCGTATTTAACCTAGAAGCATTTTGTTTGTTTCGTGAATAACGAACTTTTGATTTGTTTTCAATTATGTTCAAAGCCTCTCTAGTCGTTTTACTTAAAAGATTTCCACCCGCCACGACATTTAAGGAGTCTTGATCGTTATCATTTAAACCATTATAGAAAGTATCTATTTGGGTTAACTCCGTAAATCTGTGGTGGGGACAAGCTCTAAGCATTTCCTTAAATCGTTCCCACGCTTCACTAAATGGCTCATCGAATTTTTGGGTAAAACGAGAAATTTCATTTTTCAAGTGAGTGGTCTTCGAGGGAGGGAAAAATTGATTCACGAATTTGGTTATGAGATCCTCCCAAGTCAAGATCGAATTAGGTGGTTCTTTCTCGTACGAAATTCTAGCTGCCCCCTCGAGTGAATATGGAAACATCATTAGCTTAATAACATCGTTCGGTACATCCCTAAATCGTATAGTCAAGGTAATCCTTTTGAAACTATTAATATGAGCGTGGGGATTTTCCCTCTCATAACCGTGAAACAGGTTAGCTTGAACTAGTTGTAGGAAATTCGTCTTAATCTCAAAATGATCGGCATTAATTTCCGTTAAAACGATAGCTTCTCCGTACCCTTCCGTGGGTGCTCGGAGTAGCTCTTCCATTGTTCGTTCCGCCATTGGTGTAACTTCAACGATAGTACGAATCTCGGGTTCGACTATGTTTGGAGCACGTCTTCTATTTCGACGTCTCGGAATGGTTACGATTGAATTATTTGGAAAATTGGAATTTCTAGTGCGCATACACTAAACAAAGCAAACGAGGAGAAAATATATACACAAAAATATTTTTTTTTGTTTCACCGAATAATCAACAAACTTAGGGTAACTCTCTTAAGTGAATATTTCACAAAAGAGGTGCGCTTTTTTCGTAAGTGACACAAACGGTTACATTTTTGATCTTAAGTTTGAGAACTTATTGATGGAATATTCACAAATTCTCTACTAAGATAATTAGATTGATAATGTATTTTAGTAATTAAGAGAGCACAATAATCCCAAACTCCGGAAGAGCAAATATTTTTGTATTTTTGTATTTTTTATTTAACTTCTATTTATAGTAAAAAGAAAAAGAAAAATATATTTTTTTTTTACTTTTTATATTTTATACTTTTTTTGTGTTTTTGATTTTTTTCAAAAGACGTAACTTTCGAAGACGAAAGGTTCTCCAAATCACGATCGACAAATTCAAACGAATGAATCTTAATCACAATTCCCCGGCAACGGCGCCAAAAATTTGATACGCCTTCCAAACACACTATATATATAATATAAGTATATAAGGAATTATATCAATAATAGTATAGTAAGTATTTCGCGATGATTCTAGAAAATTACTTTTAACCAAAGTAAAATCTAAAAATCTTCCCGAGTCGTTTTTCCTCGAAGAATTATGAAATTGAGACCACGTTTATAATTTGGACAATGATTTGAATGGTTTCGAATATTTTGATTTGATCATCTATTTCTACGAATAAAAACACATAAAGCATATAAAGAAATTTAACAATTAAGCAATTAAGTACACAACGATTAACAGGAATTAAGCAAACGCGACAATTAATTAAAAAAACTAAATTATCAAAAATTAATCCTAAAATTATTTTCTAATCCTAATTGACTATTTAAAAGAAAAAGCTAAGTAAATTCTAAAACGAGGGTGATTAAAGCTAAAAACGAAGGAAACGAGAACGGGAACGAAATCCCGTTCTTTAAAAAGTGAAATTACAAAATATTAACCCTACGAAAGTAATTTTAAATCCTAAGTCTAAAATATGATAAAAGAAAATTTTATAAAAAAGAAAATTATTTTTTTGATTATTTTTCTATTTTGTATGATTTTTTAAAGTTTTTAACAAAAATAAATGATTAAAAATATAAAAGAGTAAAATAAAAATACTAAAAATGGCTAATTATGAGTAGAATGCAGGAAAAATTAAACCTACTAATAAGCTGAAACGAATAAGCCTAGAAAAATCTAATTAGCACACGAAGTGCTTATTTATAAAAAGGTTCAAAAAGATGTTAAAAGAATAAAGAGTGAACCCTTGGACAGAAAAGTCCCAAGGGCAGAGATGGTTTGTGTGTGGTGTGTTGAGACGTTATAAAGGGTTGAAACTAGGTAGAGGTCAGGGGTTCGAGCCCTGCTCACCCCTGACTTCCTTGGTTTCCCCTTTTTTTTATTTTTCAAAACTTTCAAAAGCAAACTTTTAAATCAGCTAAATATGAACACTTTTTGTGAAAACAACTTTTCTGAAAACTAGAAAATAAGCTGGAAATCAGCTTAAAAGCTTAACAGAACACTTAAAAACTCTTTCTTAAAGTTCAAATTCACTAATAAGCTAAAGTATACTCAAACCACATCAAATAAGCTATGACTAGCCTAACATTACCCTAATAAGCTATTTGTACTAAACTTAAGCTAAAATGACAAACCATACGCTGAAAAAGAGAATTAAGCATTTTGCACAAACTGGTTACAAAACAGACTAATAACAAACTTTTGAGCTTATTTTAAAACATGAAATCAGAACCTTATGGACTGCTAGCTTATACCTATGGAAAGCTTATTCTAAGCTCTATCTAAAACTTTAATAAAAAAGGAGTTTGAAATCTAAATAAGCTATGAAAAGACTTAATGAAAAAGCTACTTGCTACTGTTTTTTATGTTTTTGGATTTTTTTATGAAAAGTAAAATAAGCTAAGCCTGACCCTATTAAGCTAATGATAACTAAATATTAGTCTAATAAGCAAGTTTAAATAGAAATTAAGCTAAAACTACAAGCTATAAGCTAAAATTCTCTAATAAGCACTTTAACAAAACTGGATACCAAACAGACAATGAGACAACTTTAAGCTTATTTTTAAGCTAGCTATTGGAACTTTATGACTAAATGATAAGAACTAGCTTAAACCTTTCCCTAAAAGCTGCTAGGAACAGCTTTTGAAAACCATTTTGAAAATCAAATGATAAAGAAAAGACAAATTGAAAACTGCTTATATACTCAGTATCAACTGAATGAACTTTTTGGTTTTTAAAAGACAAAGTGTTATTTTAAAAGCTAAAAACAGATGGCTAAATGAACTTATAAAAACAAAAGAAACTAAAAAAGATTAACTATGATCTACAAACTATTTATGCTCTTAAAATCAAGACCTAATAACAACTATTACCTTCTGATTTTAAAACTTGAAAATGGCTTCTTGGCTATATTTGACTACTAATGTAGTTTGCACTAAAAATGACCAACTCTCAATTTTAACTAATGCAGACCTACAAGCTAAACTAAACACTTAAAGAGTCTACAAACTAAGAGCAAAGAAATTAAAACTAACAGCTAAAATAGATTTGAGCTAGAATTGAACTAGAAACTTATCTTATCCTAACAGATTCAAAAGCTACTAACTAACTTTATTAAAAACATATTTTAACCTACAAATGCCTTGATTCCTGGATTAATAAACTCAAATTTGAAGTTTCAAAATGATTTAAAAAACCACAAGGCTATGACAGTACTAACTCAAGTTAGTATTGCCATAAGCCAAACACTCCTTTAAATCACTCAAAACCATTTTAAGCTTATGAATATGAATTTTAAGACACAAGTTGTAAATACCAGATGTCAATAAGCTTTTAACAAGCCTAATAAGTAGTTTTGAACAACTAAATAAGCAGAATTAATAAGCTACTTCATTATGCTACTATTTTTGGTTTTTTTAAACTGTTTTACAATTATAACATGTAAACTGTGATTTAGGCTATCAAATAAGCTAGATAAGCATTTAACAACAATATTAAGCACTAATAAGCTAATCTAAACAGGAATAAGCAGATAATAAGCAGTTATAAGCTAAAATGTAGAATTAAGCTATTAAAAGGGAAATAAAAACTTACAATAGCCTCTGCACAAACAAGGCTTATCAAATGCTCTTATGAGCTATCAACAAGCTCCAGCTTATCCTAGGATAAGCTGGTGTGGTCTTGGAAGCCCATCCAGATCTGGCTTCCCTTCCATAATAAGCTTTGGTAAATTTTTGAGTGAATTTGAATCTTATTAAGCTTAGTTAAGCTTTTAAAAGCTTAACTAAATGAAGAGCTAGCTTAATAGTGTAAATGACAGCTTAATGAACTTATTGAACAATTAAGAGCTTATTTAAACCATTATGTATTAAAGTAAAATAGGATTTAACAAAAGCACAATATGAAACTTAACTTTTTATTGATATTAAAACTGATTACAATCTTTGAAATGGAAAGTTACATGGATTTAAAAAAAACGATAAGCTAAGATTACATTTATAAAAGTTACACTAAAAATTACACTAAGCTAGCTAAAAACTAAAAACTGGTAATGTGAGTGAGTGAGGCCTCTACTTATAGGGCAAGAGAGAAGCTTCCAGGTCTTCACATACGCTCCCTTTGGATTGATCTTGGCCCTTGAATTCTTTCCAATCATTGGATACTCTCTTGTAGCCGTTAGATTAAAATGTGATCACACGGATTGCCAAGCTGGCAATCCCACATCTTTGGAGTAGTTGTGCTTCTTTTGGCTGTGTTTTAGTGTAAAATTCCATCAAAAGGTGTGTTTGTTTGTATCATGTGGCATTCTTTATAATAAGCCATCAAAAGCTTGCAGTGACGTACTTTTTTCCAAGGTCATTGCTTGTTAGCAAAGCATCTTTGTTGGACAAGTTAATAGCAATTGTATCTCAAGTATTTTGATGATAGTAAATTAGGGGAAGACGGAAAAACATTAACATTCTTTGCGTCCATACTTCTTCTTTGACCGTTTGCCTCCGAATTTTTTATAAAATCTTTGACTTGGGCTCGGTTTAAATAAAAGGGAGATGGCTAGAGGTAATTTTTTTTGGGCTCGTTATAGGTTAAAAGGGATTAAGGGTTTATGGTTACAAAATAACGACCGTAGATCTTTATATTAAAAGACTAACGTGTTATTCATTTATAGGGCTTTTTGTGAAATTGGTTTTACCACTAAGGCTTATTGTGGGTATTTTGAGGGTTTTGTGTCTTGTAGTTGACCATTGTTGACCATTTGTACTTGTGTGACAAAACTTGAAACCTTCAAAAAAAAAAAAAAAAATCCATCTCTTGTGTACTTTATCCGTTCCCATGTTCGTGTTTGCCCGGTTTTAACCGTTTTCTTGTAATTTTTGCAATATCCGTACCTACACATTTACAAAAGACAAAACACACATATACAAGCATATTTATGCACATTTTCATCATTTTAGTGCTTCTTTTGATATAAAAATGATATGTGATTTCTCACATATCAATTTCCTAAAATTTAATACTTTTGCTTGAGGTGAGTCTCATAACCCTTATTTTACTTGTTTTGAACTATTTTAGGGGAAACTACATGCTCGTTTACAAACTTGTTTACTTGCTCGTTTATTTTATAACACTGCGATTACTTTTCAAGACTTTGTGAGTTTATAGCCCCGCTTTAACTTGTTTTACAATTATTTTACAAATCTCATGATGAGATACATTGCTTGTTTTTACTTATGGACGCAAGTAGCTTTGAAATAATTACTTTTCTAAATATTGTATATCATGCAATAATTATTGTTCTAAATATTCTATACCAAGCAATAATTACTGTTCTGAATATTGTAAACCAAGCAATAATTACTGTTCTGAATATTATATACCTTGCAATAATTAATGTTTTGAATATTGTATACCATGCAATAATTATTGTTTTGAATATTATATACCATGCAATAATTACTTTTCTGGATATTGTATACCATGCAATACTTACTTTAAAACCTTGCGGTCCAACCTTATTACTTACTTAAACCTATGAAATCACCAACTTTATGTTGACACTTTTAAGCATGTACTTCTCAGGTGTCTAACTTGCTAAGGCGTAATTCAAGTTTTTTGGGTCTTTATGCATTCAAGACTAAATTTTCATGGACTTTTCATGCACTACTTGTCCTCATTGTATTTTTAAACTATAAATTTCAATTGATGCAAACTTAGGACAACTTGCTTTTAACTTTTCTATTTCAATGAAACAACGAGGTTATTTTTAAACGACTCGTTTAGAGGTCATTCTCTTATATCTTGTGCTATTGATGAAGTAACGCCCTTAGTTACCTTTCCGCTGCCACATATTTTGAGGGTGTTACAGATTGGTATCAGAGCCAAGGTTATAGAGAAACAGGTTGCATATTTTACCTAGACTATAACTATTTCATAAGCATTGCATCACATAAAAAAAATTCATGTGCATACACATTACTTGCTTACATGACTTATACTTGCATTTATTTTCTCTTACGTACCTTTTTACGCATTGCCTTATATGTGCATTTACATTGCCTTATGTGTTTTTTACAATTGCCTCATATAGAAGATATTTATATAAATACTAAAACTTTCCCAAGATTTTAAATAATACGATGGTCTTTAAAACTTTTCCATGGCTGTACATAATACCGTGTTACGTAGCATTGAAACTTGTCACAATCCGCCGATCCCACTAGTTACCTTACCATTCAACTCCAAGTTTGAACACCCGCCTCATACTGTTGAAACACCTACGCCATCTTGTGACACGTCTCCTAGAATCATGCTGATTAATTCGAGCACGAATTTAACCCATCACCTCGTTACATTTCATCTTTGTAACGCGACTTTTAGAAACCGACTTATTTTAGTTTCTTTTACTCCGTTCGATTTTGAAGAAAATACCGACGAAAAGAGAAAGAATGAGTTTCGTGGAGAGAGAGCAGATCGTAGCCCAACGACTTAATAATGCTATTGAGGTTAATGCTTAAGGAGAGACCTTCCCATTTTGTCTTGTGAAACCTAAGTTGGAACTATCTTAGATTCTATTTCCATGAGAATTTGTGTCGTACTTTCTTTTAAATTTCCGTTATGCTATGTGGATGATTTAAATTATTATCGAAGTAGTGTGTCGTGAAAATTTCATCAGTTTACTTTGGTCCTCTATTTATTCATACAAGCCATTCCTTAAACTATTATAGCCCTTTAAATATTTTTACAACCACTTTATAAACCATTTCACTACCATATGATAGGCTATTTTACTAATCATAAATGATTATCTCACTATCGTCAAATGAACTAACATTTTATAAACTATCTTATTGTCATTAATATACTATCTTACTATCATTAATAAACTATCTTACTATCGGTTGATAAACCACCATCTTGTAAACTATTTTACTAACATATAAACTATTTTCCTATCATACTAAAAATCATTTCGTTATCACCTTATCAACCAATTTATTTTCAGTACGTAAACCATTTTCTTTATTTTATAAATTATTTTACTACCACCTTACAAAATTTTCTTTACCATCGATGATAAATCATTTCACTAACACTTTGTAAATTATTTGTACTACCGTAATAAACTATCTTACCATCATCTAGTAAACTATTCAACTTATGTTTTAAAGAGTTAATTTACCATATATAAACTATCCCGTTATTATCCTACAAACTAAATTACTATCATTCTACAAATTATCCTTTGATCAACTTATAAACTATTTTCTTGACTTCTTATCTACTACCTTACAATCACTCAAAAACCATGTTACTATCACCGTATGAATCATTTTGTTTTTATTTTATGAAACTATTTTGTTTGCATCACATAAATTATTTTACTATCACCCCATGAACTATTTAACTATCGTCTAATAAACCATCTTACGGTTATCTCGAAAACCATTTTGTTGTCATCCTATAAATTACATTGCTTCCATCTTGTGAATTATTTTGACACACTATAAAACTATTTTGATACTATTATATACATAACGTTAAATTGACGAAAAAGAGCATTGCATCGTTAGTCCTCAATTATACATAGCATGATCACCTATATCTAATTCAGGAAGAACCATGCCATACTAGTAGTAGTCACCTTAAAACTCTGGTCAAAAATCAATTTTCTACTTATATCCTCGAAAAGTAAATTTTTGTGTAAGTATTCAAAAAAATATGTCTGTCACGGGAAACTGAATTAGTAATCATAGTGACTAAGTAGGCATTTACACCACCTTACTATGCAGAATCGACATCATCTTACGCCAAATCCTAGGTTGAAACATCGAGACACATCACTAGTCACCTTAGGACGATCCGCCAACAAGTTTAGCCGCCATCAAGGAATTTACTAAATCACCCGTTCAACGTAGACATTGTCACACCCCATCAGCGACGAAAACACGGGAATGCGACATAATGATTCACATTGCACAAGATACAAGATCATACCATTCGAAGTTTACAAAATATTAATTTACCAAGGTTTCATGTTTCAATCATGATAAGTAAGACCTAAGTCTTAAATCCCAAATCTCCAAGGGTGCACATCTTTAATCTCCAAAACCATCCATTTACCTTTATCAAAACACACCTAAAAATGATATTTGAAAACGTCAACAATAATGTTGGTGAGCTCGTAGGTTTGTGTAACACCCCCAAAATTAGGTCGTAGCGGAATGGTAACAATGGGGTGCTACATCAAAGTACAAAAATCAAGATATAGAAAACGACCTTAAATGGACGTTAAAAATAAGAATCATTCAATGTCATTACAAAAGATCAGAGTTTTCACGTTAGGTCCCATAGTTTTGATAAAAAGACATTAAGATTTTATAAGACAAAAGTTTCATTGAATTTAAGAAATCAAAATCCCTCTAATAGATATCCGTCACGGCTCCCATCCAAGCTTATGCCTCAGCACCTGAGATTAAAACATGCTAAAACGTCAACAAAATTGTTGAGTGAATTCATAGGTTTATCAGGAAATAGCGTGGACCACAAGATCGAAGTAATAGTAGACTATGAAACACATTCAATAGTCTAAAACATGTATTATTGCCCCATGCTCAAGACACTGAAGCTCGACAGTCTTGTTCGTAAAATATTGCTACTCAGCCCGAAATGATGTTCTAACCCTAAACATCCCTGATTCGACATTCTATAACGTTCGTTCCCGGTGATAGCTAGTCACCCGAACGGGGAGGTCGTTTCCCAAATAGATCTATTAAATAACATTCGCGCTCACATAATGTAATTCCCAACTACATCTATGCAATTGACAGTTCATGACATGGGACTTAACTGGGTTATCGCAACTTAGGCAAACATGTAATCAATATAAAATATCCACTTGCGTCCAATTTATAAAACAAAGCATGTTTCCACCCCATAGTTATAAATCATTGAAATCATAAAAATGTGGGGCTATGAACTCACCTTGAGTTCTGATAATCCAAATATCACAGATAAAACGTCACCCAAATCGTTAGATGCAACCTATTTAAATTAAGGTCGTATAAGTACCATGTACTTCGATTAATCAATATCTTATATTCCTATATAGCTCATCATACTATCGTTCGGGCTATCATAATTAAAAGGTCATGTAGTGAACGTATGAGGAGTTAGGACACTTTAAATCGTAAATCCAACAACTCGTCG
>BQNB010163842.1:0-14398 GCA_026074375.1 Tanacetum coccineum
GTTTTGGTTATAACTAATTAAAATATAAATCTAAACTACTTTGGTAAAACCTATATGGTAAACGAACTATATTGCTTTGTCACACTTGTGATGATCTGTGTAAGTATTTCCTTAGTCATGAACGAATTACACGAAAACGCCGTCTATGTAATATTCCGTTAAGGCAATGCACAGGTAAGGTAGTATGAAGACTATTATAAGGCCCCTAAGAGTACATTACATGCATTAAAACACTTAAGAGGGATCAACCATATTAGGGGTAAGGTAGTATGAAGACTGTTACCGATGATATCATTTCTACACACTCGCGTCTTCTTATACGTCTATGCTAATGTAATATTTTATAGCTAGTTTTCTAGAGTCTAACACGCATATCCATCACAAGAAGCAATATTAAAAGGATTTACAAACTAAGTTTCATGCAATCATAAGTAAGTACTAATAGATCTAGTCTAGCATGTTAAAAGGAAGCAAAGAACAATAATCAATCAAACAACACATAGACATATTGAATGATAAAAGATAGAAGACTTCACTTGATTAAAACATGTGTTTAAGGATGATACAAGAGGGTTTTGACACCCTAAAAATGACCCAAACAGATGCTATAATCAACTTTTAATAATAGGATTCGGTTCCCAAAAGTTACACACTTGAAATCCTAAAAACGAGTTTGTATATAGGAAAACGGGAGCAACGACGTCGCGTTATAATCCTGACGCCGTCACCAAAATTCTAACGCCGTCCTTTGTTCGTCCTGACGCTGTCACATATAATTATGATATCGTCTCCAGCCACTATACGCATTTTCTTCATCAGATTTGGTGTAGAGTTGTAATCTTGTCCGTTTCTTCTTCAAATGAGCTCAAGTCATGTGTATTTCCTTCAAAAGTCATCCAAGTGCTAAAACCCAAAAAGAAACGATTAAGTACATAATTTGGGCATATTTGCACGATTTAGGAGGTTAAATGACCTCGAAAAAGTGTATAAAATGACACTTCATTAGTGTAAATAAGAAATGGGGGTAGGTGGTGATGTAAATAATAGGGGTAGGTGTTGGTGTAGTTAATGATGGGGTGAGAAGTTAGGTGGTATATCGGAGAAGTGAGATAAAATATAAAAGATTAGATATTTTTGACAGTTTACAACTATTGTGAGGCTTTTATATGATTTAGTGGGTCAACTAATGATTAGTGGGCCTAAAAAATTATACCTCAAAATTGACACGTGTCAATCATCCAATGGGGTAGAACAGTTGAGCGGTCCAGCATGACCAAAATGAGAAGTGAGTGTTGGAGTTGACCGGACCTTCGACCTTCGGGGGTGTATTTGTCCTCTTTTGAGAACTTTTTTTCTTTAGTTTATTGATGACTATAGTGAATAAAATGTGGTGGGTTTAGTTATTTGTTGAATGTTGATGTAGTGTGAAGTTGAAGTTGATAGTTTTAAAATGTGGTGGGTTTCAGTAATGATCATACTGAATAGTCTGGGAGCCAAAGGAGCACAAGTTATAACTTTTACACTTTGACATGTGGATTTTATAGATGTATAACAACATATGCCAAATCCAAATAAAAATAAAGTTACTATTTTTACTTTAATGGCACTGATTACTTATGTAATTAATTACTTCAAAATTTATTAAGTTTTCAGAAGTTACTTTAATTAGTATCTAAAAAAGAGTTCTTAGATTTAATAAGTTTTTAAAAAGTTTATTACCAAACAAAGCTTATATCTACTTTATCTTAGTAAATGGTTTGTTTAGTTGGTGAGAAATTTTTCTTTTTAAAAAAAAATCACATGAAAATGAAAAAAGTAAAAGCCTTTTAGTCACGCATTAAAAAAATGAAAATCACATGTCTCAAATTTTAACTAAAATAATCGAATTTACCATTTTTTACTTTGACTAGCCGGGTATCCGCGCGTTACGGCGGCGGGTACCCGTAGGATTTTATTTTGCGGCTATAGCAATGCATTTTTGATGGATTTTTTATGAAACTGGAAAAAAATGTCCAACAAAGGTTATTAATTAAAAGTTAGCGGTAGCGGTGTCTAGTTTCGAAAAATTTTGATGAATAATTATTTTACGAAAAACTTTATCCGCGGTATTAGGAAACTTTGTCCGAAGAACTGCTTCTTTGATAGCTTGGTTGCAATGTTTTTATGTAGCGTCGATACGTGTGTTACAGTGTCTTTTACGATAATCGATTTTGCCAATATTTATTTTTAATGAATTTTTTTTTCCTTTTGATTCCTATTAAAGGCTACGTTAAGGTTTTCCTAGATCGGTTGCCTACTCGATCCAATTTACAACATCGTGGTGTCCTAGTTTCTGATCTTTTATGTCCGCTTTGCTCCTCTGCTCAGGAAGATTCCTCACACTTGTTCTTCAGTTGCAGATTGGCTACGGATATCGTCAGGCTCGTATGCCGCTGGTGGAATCTATCATGGACGCCCCTTGGTTCATATGCTGATTGGCTTAATTGGTTCAATTCCATCAGATTAAGCTCTAAAGTTAAAGATTTGCAGGAAGGAGTTCTTTATATAACTTGGTGGAGCGTATGGATGTTTCGTAATCAGTTGCTCTTCTCGTCGAAAGCCCCTCGTAAAGATGTTATTTTTGACGATATTGTTTCGCGCTCTTTCACTTGGTGCCTTTCTAGATGTAATTGTACTTTTAGTTGGGATAGTTGGTTGCAACACCCCTATTTGATCTCTTTGTAATTCTTTTTCTAGCTTCTTGCTAGTTGGTTTTATAATAGTTGCCGTTCTAAAAAAATGGTATTGTCATTTTTAGCATAGTAGAGTGAATATATAAGAGGTTAGGCTACCCACTACGGGCCGGACGATCGACTCGGTCGCGTCGGTCGGCGTCGGTCGACCCCGTAATGGAGAGTGGTCGCCGTTCAAGTCGCCGGAGATCGAATAGACTAATGGTCGCAGGCACGACAACGGTCGTGGTCATTTTCAAGGAAAAAGTATACATTTTTTTGTTAGTATATAAAAAAAACTTTTAATTTTTAAAATTTAAATAATTTTAACACTATAAATACCCACTCACTTCATCATTTTTATCACACATTCAAACAACAATTCTCTCTACACACATTCAAACCATTAATCTACACAATGTCTTCCGGTCTATTTTTTTATACCTCTTCAGACGATGAAGATGAAGTTAATAGCGAGCTTGCTATGTTTACGGAGACGTGTTAAGCGGCTTATGAAGCGTCAAAGCCAAAAGTCCATCGAACCTCAGTACAAAGGGATCGTTACGGTGCTCATGATCACTTAGTAATGGCGTACTTCTTCGAACACCCACAGTATGACGAAACAACATTCCGTGAACGTTTCAGGATGAGCCGAAAACTATTTACAAAAATTATTCGAGAAGTAACCGATGCTTCTCATTTTTATTCAACAAAGAGATGATTGTGCGGGACATCGTGGTATTTCAGCATTGATGAAGTGTATTTTCGCAATTCGTCAATTGGCATACGGATGCGTTCCTGATTCTCTTGATGAATATCTGCAAATGGGTGCGACAACAGCCCGTAAATGTCTCGAACACTTTTGTAAGGTCATCATGAATTTATATGGTGAAGAGTTTTTGCGAAAGCCGACGTATACTGACATTGAAAAACTTTATGCTTATCACAATGAAAAACATGGGTTTCCTGGGATGTTAGGAAGCATTGATTATACAAATTAGCCGTGGGCGAATTGCCCAGTTGCATTCAAAGCTTAATTTTCTAGGGGTGATCACGGGCCAGATCCATTCATTTTATTGGAAGCGATAGCTTCCAATGATTTATGGATTTGGCATGCGTTCTTTGGTGTCTCTAGGATAAATAACGACGTGAACGTTTTACGTCAGTCCCCTCTTTTCAATGATCTCAAATCGGGGAGAGCACCAGATGTTTCATTCGTGGCTAACAATGTGCGTTATAAAAGAGGATATTATCTTACTGACGGGATATATCCGCAATGGTCCGTTCTTATTAAATCGGTTAAAAATCCAGGTACGAATGATCATAAACGAATATTGTATAAGACAAAGCACGAAGTAACAAGGAAAGATGTGGAACGAGCTTTTGGTGTATTAAAGCAGAAGTGGAAGATAATTAAATATCCAACTTGAGGGTTGACGCGAAGTAGACTATCGAATATAATGTACACATGCATCATATTACATAATATGATAATTCATGACAACGGTAATGCGATATCTCCCATTTTTTCCTGAGGAACAACACCGTGATGATGATCCCGTAAGAACACATCAAGAATCGATGCAAGTTACTCAAGAGATAATCGACAGAACGGCTCATCTAAGTCTAAAAGCCGATTTAGTGGAACACATTTTTTAATAATGCAAATTAAATAGCTGATTCACTTTATTATTGTAATGTTTTAATTTTATTTGAATTATTATGTAATGTTTTTTATTATTAATGTAATGTTTTTTAATATTAATGAAATTTAAATTTGAAGTAAAATAAAAAATAAAAAAAATAAAGGTCGCCTCATAGTGGCACTAGGTCGCCTGTAGGTCGTCGGAGAGAGAAAGCTGATGTGGCGCCGGAAAATGTAGGTCGCGACCACTATCCATAGTGGGCAGCCTTAGATGGTATCATGTGAGAAGTTTCTTGTTCCAACTACTTTTTCAACATGCCAATTTAAGTCGAGATAAGGTTAAATGATAACGTCATGTGAGGGTCATGGATGTAGCCGCGTGATTATTCTTGTTTAGGTTTTAATCATTTTTTGTTTGAAAGACAGTACACTTGTTAAGTAACAAGATTTTGATACTCGCGCTTAGCTGCGACAAGTTTTGTATATACCCACGAAACCAACATCACATACACAACAACCAGTTTTGTTTTGATCTCATGCACCAACAACCGCAAACAAAGCCACGGAAACCAACACTACCAGCCGAACCATCTAACCCAAAACAACCGACCAAAAGCACCTTAAGTATGTAAAACGATGGTGGTGATGACACATGTTGTTGGAAGCGGTGGCGGCAGAATTAGTTGGTGTCGAAAGTCAGTAGACCTGTGACACATGTTTTTTAGGTTTGTTTGCTTCGGAGAGAGAAAAAGACAAGGTAGTGTGTTTTTAGGTTTTGTGTGGGCTTATATATCTATATCTATCTATCTATCTATTAATCTTTTTATTTAATAATGTTTGTATCTATTATCTTAAAAGATCCAGTCCATAAATTTAATGGGCTGTGTCATGAATAGCTTATAAGCCTGATGGTTCCAGAATGATGCTTCATTCATTACGCCTCATTAAATTTTCAGTTTCTAATCCAAACTCTACATATGCCTCCATCTACTCCTATTCATTCAGTTAACCCAAATCCTTCAAACTTACACTCACACACACAGTAAAACCACAAAATCACATCAATCGGAACCCTAATCGAAACCACAAAACTACATCTCTCTAACCATTCCTAAATTCAATTTCATTCCTCATATTAACTTTAACAGTATAATTTTTTCATAATTGAGTAATTTTATTGATTATGTTGATTTATGTGTTGTTGATATGATTATTGTAGGTTTTTGGTAAGGAGTTAAAGCTTATACCGTATCCCAGCAAGAACTCATAAAGAGGTAAGGAAGCATTTACAGATAAGCAGATAAGTGGTTCAACATTTAAATCACATGTTTGAGAAATTATTTATATGATTGAAAGAAACACCCACTGGAATACCTTGCAAGGCAGAAGTAATAAAAATTTGTCTTATGCTTATCACTAGGAATATAATGAGTTTCTATTTTCTGCGTTTTTTGAAGGCATATGTTGTGAAGTGTATTCTTTTGAGCAAGCCGCTATAAGAAAATTTAGTTTGTTATGTCTCTGTTGATGCACAATTCTAGGCTGTTTGGATTAGCTATTTTTTGTTGTTTTATGCAGGCCACAAACCAAAACAGATGGGATAGTTCTATCAAATTATCATGTAATTTGCATTCAGGTACTGAATTTAAACATCAAATACCATGAGAAGTATGTTTTTTTATTCTTTAATTTGCTCAAATGAGATATTGTAAAAATCATATACGATATATTACTGAAATTTAAATTTGGCGCTGCTATAACAGAGAAGAAAAGATTCAAATTTGGTGTGTTTGGCTGAAACTGCATGTATCCCTTTAACTCCATAAGAGGTACACATTACATAGTTTACAGCTAAAAGTAATTGAGTTTTTCGCATACAACGTTTAACTTAACGATTCAAGGGAATTAGATTACCCAAATAGTCCTACCTGCTATTCTTATGAAAACTCACCAAGTGTGTTCAACAGGACATAGGAGTGTATCGCGAAAATGTGGAGTATCCAAAGTTAAACACAAACATAATGTTCATGGGATACGACAGAAAGAATACAACGTCACCCGAAACCGAATCGTAAAATGAACCGGAAGCACCACCTTCGAATCTGCCACAGTCGGTACATTATTACTTATATGTATTAGTGCCTATATTTTCTTTCGTTTACATTAATTATCTTATTTACATAACAAATGTGAGATCATATATTCATACTCAATAAGGGTTGCAAAGCTGGAATCATTTATTTATTGTTGATATTTATCGGATTCCAACATGTCTCTCTTTACTATTATCAGGTTACATTTACCATATTATTTAGACCTGTTTTAGGTAGACATTTATAAAAGAATGATAGAATATAAGTATAAATAGAAGTGCTTTGAGTCATTTGATTACTACATGTTCCATCTTCTTTAGGATGTTTGGGAAAGTATTGTTAGATTGGTTTGAGGTTTAACTTCAGCTCAAGGTTTGTGCTTATTGATCTATTATTGATGTGTAGTTGTGCTACTTTTGTCTTGGAATCATCAAAGTGTATATCTGTAAGACCGTACTACGAATGAAAGGAGTATATTATTAGTAGGATAAGGGAAACACCAGAAATCTATATATCATATCAAGGAAACCAAAAGTTTCATTAGTAAAAGGAGTAATTATAATGTCAAATTGACAGGTTATTATAGTTGCTTAGGGATTCCTGTATTAATTGTTGTACGATACTCTGCTCTTAGAAGTATGTCGCATTTCAATTGTAGGGTTACTATGCTCTTAGAGTATAAGATGCCTTTAGGGAAAGTAGTTGTAAAACCTAAAAATCTCAATAAGTGTAAAATTACCAAAATACCCCTAATGTAAAAAAATACATAAAAGCATGCATAAGTTTCATTTTAATTTTAGAAATTATGAAAATACAGCATATGACAATTATGAAATTTATGTAAGATTAAAATACCTTATATTATATAAGAAAAATAATTAACAATTGTGTATATATATATTAGCCAAAATATTAATATTTATGTATTTATACTTTACAAATTAAATCAAATAAAATTAAGATAATAACTAAATAAATTGGGCAAGTTTAAAAATCAGATTTAGTCATTTTAAAAGCCCCATAACTCGGCCAAAATACTCCATATTATCTTTATTGCATTTTAATTTGTTAAATCCTAATACAAAACACACCGAAACCCTAAAAAATTAAAAGGAGGCGGCACAAAAATTTTCAAGGGAAAGGACCATTTTTCTAAGGTGTTTTGGAGATCAAGGAAGGTAGGAAAAATAGTGGGAAGATCGTGGATTGCTTGGTTCGAATAAACACAACCGAATTCTATAAATTCATCAAATCATCAAGGATCATCAAGGGTATTTTTGTATCTCATTTTTCATCATTCTAATCCATAATATACATAGGAAAAATATCCATGCATGTTATATTGATCGTATGAATTAAAACAAGTTAGAAACCCTAATTTCGAAATAACTATGAAATCGGCACAAAAATGATTGTACACTTGATTTTATATTTTTCTAAGGTTGTATATATCATATGTAACTCAGATAAATTGTTGGAAAAATTTAGAAGAGATTCAAAAAATTATTTGGGATTTTTCTTGTTGCCGAATTGCGAATAAAGGGGAAAAGAAAGAAAAAAATGTTATAAACGAATTAGGTTAGGTTTTGCTACTTTTTCTCAGGTCCTTTTATGTAATAGATTGGAGTAATATTTGTCGTTTGTGGTTGGGAAAAATTAAATTCGGGTTGTGGTGGATTTATTAGTTAGCGATTTGATTTTTTTAAAATATAAGGGGGTGATTTGTAATTTCTGAAACTATGAGGTCTGTTTTAAACATGTTATTATACTTATTATATTCTGTATAAAATAAGTGGGGGTACACAATGTTATATTGATATTATTTTGGAAATTAAAATAGGTTAATTACTTATTAATAAGTAATTAGAATTAATTAATTAAAATAGTGGTACTGAACATTGTAAATTCTGAAGTGCGAAGGGTTTGGTTGTATTTAATTGTATAAGTTTGACTTTGTCATATTTGAATCTATAAGAATTGTTTTGTAATATGGATAATTAAAGATATTGTTTAAATAATTAATAAACAAAAAGGGGTAAATATGTAAATTGTGTAAAATTAAGGGTATTGACTTGTAAAACAGAAAATGGAAGGTATAATCTTGAATAAATGTGAACTTTGTTATTTACACTTTTACCTTGAAAATTGTGGATTTTGTTATTAACCCTAAAATATGGAACGTTGTCATATTTAACCCTAAACTTGTAAGGTTGACATGTTAAGTCCCTAAACTATTCAAAATACTTAATAGAATCTCAAATGATGAATATTACTAAAAATGGAAAGTTACTAAAAATGGAAAGTTACTAAAAATGGAAAGTTACTAAAAATAGAAAGTTACTAAAAATGGAAAGTTACTAAAAATGGAAAGTTACTAAAAATGGAAAGTTACTAAAAATGGAAAGTTACTAAAAATGGAAAGTATAACTTAAATGAATGGTTTGTAATTCGAATTTTTCATTTCTTTAGGTTCGTTCAAGAGGAGTGATTTTGATTTTGTGGTGTTTTTCTTGATTATTGCTTTGCTTCGGAATAAGGTACAGATATTCTGACCTTATCGTTAAGGTTTCTCATGACATATTCCTCTCTATCTTTGATTACTTATGTGATTTGCTACATTTGCTCTGAGCCTTTTATCTTGGCTCTCTTATATGATCTGTTATTATGTTCTATTTGAACCCTGCTATGCTACCTTTGATATTTGAACCTTTGACATTGAACCTTTGCTATGATCCCTTTGAAATGAACTTTGATATGACTTTGTTTGACCCTTTTCAGTTTTGAGCCCCGAGCCACTATTTGTTTCCTAGCACTGAGTAAATAGCCGTGTCATTGATGCACTCTTTGGCATGACTATGTGTGGGTGAGTGGATTTCTCACAACGTCACCCACACCGTCCCCCATTTGATATTATATGCGCATTATGAAGATTATTATTTGTTTAAGGGGCGTATGGATGCATCCTAGATTTGTTTTGTATTCGATGGATTATGACATTATGATATATGTATATTTGGTGACTGATGTTTGGGTGCATTCCACGTCTTTCACATTTTGGAGCTCGCGACTCCATGGTTACTATGATATGATTTGTTTGGGCTTGGTAATTGGACTTGATTTGATTTTCTGATTCATCTTACCTTACACTATGAATTGACTTCTGATTTGTCTTACCTTATATTTGTATTCCTTTGATCATGTCTTGTGATACCCTTTGCACCTTATATCGTATCCTTTGATTTTCCGTTATCTTTTTGCGTTCGATTATATATATCTGTTCACTGGGTTAGTATGCTCAGCCGACTGTCTTTTCCTCGCGGCAGGTATCTAAGTAGGAGCTGGGCGTTGCTTTCGGGATATGATGTGCTGAGTGTGGACTTACACCTAGAGATTCTTAGTTTTGATATATGATTTGTTACTTTTCGAGACCTTCGTTATTTCGGTTATTTCGTTTGGATATGTTGTCTTTTAAGAACTTATGTACCTTAAGTCATGTTGACTTATTTTTCTTTGGTTATTTATTTGAGACTTCCGTTGTATTTATGCTTGTGTTAATGATTATGTATGCTTTGATGTCCACCATATTTGTAATACTTCTTCCCTTTAAGGTCGGGGCGTTAATGGGGATATTGCCCATCACACCTCCTCCTTACTCGCCTCTAACATAATGGAGTGTCACAGCGGAGATTCGAACACTGTAGACATGGTTCGCTCGATGAGCCAAACTCACTGCTACCAAAGGTCCTTTTGGGATTATGCCTTGAGTCTGCTGCACGCATTCAAATGGTTCAAACTAAGAAGGTTGATAAGACACATTTAAAATATGGCATGGAAAAAATAGGCAAGCCTAAGTTGTCTTACTTAAAGTATGGGGCTGTGAGGCAATTGTTAAGCGTGATACCTTACCAAACCTATCAAACTGGAACCCCGATTCTTTTAAGTGTATCTTTTATAGGATACCAAAGGAAACGGAGGGATATTCTTCTACAACCCATCCAAGAACAAAGTATTTGTTACCCGAAATGCTGAGTTCTTTGAGAGTAATCTTATAGATCAAGAAGCAAGTGGGAGTCTAGAGGATCTTGAAATTATTCAAGAAGAAGATACAAATTCTTCATTAGACACTAGCTTAAATCATGAAGAGGATGATCAAAAAATTGATGAACCTCAAAGTGATATAAATCCCATTCGTAGGTCCACAAGGATACGCCGTCCTAGAGATCCATTGTGTTTGTACATCGATGCTGAGGAACACGAGTTGGGGGATCTCAGTGACAACCGCCATTATAATGCTCTTATTGATTCCTGAATCCGAAACATGGCTAGCTGCTATGAACGTGGAAATACAATCCATGAAAGACAACGACGTTTGGGAGCTCGTAGAACTTCCTCATAACGCAAAAACTATTGGTCACAAATGGCTCTTCAAGAAGAAGACCGACATGGATGGTGTAGTACACATCTTTAAGTCTCGTCTCGTAGCAAAGGGTTTCACTCAAACCTACGGGGTTGATTATGAAGAAACCTTTTCTCCTGTTGCAGACATAAGAGCTATAAGGATTCTTATTGCCATAGCTGCGTACTATGTCTATGAGATTTGGCAAATGGATGTCCAAACCGCTTTTCTCAATGGACATCTTTCCGAAGAAGTCTATATGACGCAACCTGAAGGTTTTGTTAATCCAAAATATCCTAACCATGTATGCAAGCTCAAGCGTTCCATTTATGGACTTAAGCAAGCATCTAGGCAATGGAATAAGCGATTTGATGATGAAATCAAGAAATTCGGTTTCACTCAAAATCGTGATGAGCCATATGTATATCAGAAAGCTAGTGGGAGTTATGTCACTTTCCTAATCTTATATGTCGACGACATATTAATCATGGGAAACAATATTCCAATGTTACAAGATGTAAAATCCTATCTTGGAAAATGTTTTTCCATGAAAGATTTAGGTGAAGCTGCATATATCCTTGGAATCAAAATCTATCGAGATAGATCTAAACGGTTAATTGGTTTATGTCAAAGTGCTTACATTGAGAAAATCTTGAAAAGATATTACATGGAAAACTCTAAACCTGGAACTTTCCTAATGCAAGAAAAGCTGAAATTGAGTAAGTTAGATAGTGCCTCGACACCAGGTGAAAAGCGGTGCATAAGCAATGTTCCATACGACTTGGTGTTGGTTCATCTACTGTATGTTGTAGATGTACTCGTCCTGAAGATACGTTCGTCAGAAATAACAAAGCGATTTCAACAGAATCCTGGTGAACTTCACTAGACTACTATTAAAAATATTCTTAAGTATCTTCGAAATACTAAGGATATGTTTCTGGTTTACAGAGGTAATATGAAGCGATAGCTTAGGGTTTCTTGCTACACTAATGTTGGATATCTGACGGATGCTGATGAATTGAAGTCTTAGACTGGATATGTATTCGTTTTGAATGAAGGTGTTGTTGATTGGAAAAGCACAAAGCAGAGTATTTCTACAGCTATTCTACAGATGTTGAATATATCGCTGCATTTGACGCATCAAAAGAGGCTGTATGGATTCGCAAATTCATTTTTGGGCTTAATGTTGTTCCCACAATTGAAGAACATAAACAATGATTGTGGGACTACTACTGGAGCATAGCAAATAGCAAGTGATCATGCGAGTCATATAAAGGTGTGGCATTTTCGAGCCAAAGTTCATATCTTTGAGAAACCATGATTTGGGTGACGTGAGGATAGAAAAAGTTGACACGATGACAATTAGCTGACTTTTACAAGCTTTAGCATTTCTTAAGCTTTCTGAAATTGACTACGAACAATTGTTTGATACAGTAGTAGTCTATATAAAATCTATGTTTAATTAGTATTTGGATAATTTGGAATTGTTAGACAATATTTATTCTGAATGAAGATACATGGAATTTGTTTTTCATTCATATAATAATTGTTATTCTATTTTTGCATGTTTAATCCATGAATGATTTATCATTCTAAATATGTCCATTGTCGGTTAACAATATGAGAATGTTGTTATGTAAGGAAAATGTGAGTGTTGGTTATATTCTTTGAATATATGGATTGTTCCCGCCAAACTCATATGTATTCACAAGGGATGCATATTGGATACCCGAAATTTCAAAATTTACTTTTGGATCCTTGTCATGAGTAAATGTCAAAAATGGTTATCCTTAGACTTGAGATACAAACAAGTTTTGTATGTGTGGATATCACTTTTTGTAATTATAGCCAAATGCTGTCCTGAAATATGGTAGGTATAACAACTATTTTTCGGAGTGTATGTGAAGCAGCATCCACAACACTTGTAGTCAATAAAGGATTTGTTCCTCCACATTATATGTGCAGAATGATACCATTGGGCCCTTCTCCAGATTTAAGCAGATAAATGAATGGTCTTTCTCAAAAGGTAATCTAAGATGATTCTTGATTACATTTGGACTATCTGAATTATTTCTATAATAAGAAACTAAAATGTTAAACTATATGGAATGAGTTAGGATCCATATCCATGGTTTAACGGTATCTGAACAAAGGGATGATTATATATAGCAAGATAATACATAACCATTGAAAGCTGAGATTGTTCTTGAAACTTTTATCTCAAGTATTTCTAATCTAAAGGTAATTGTGTGTGTTTGCTAGACATTGCCAATTATCAGTATATCTGCAAGCCTGCTACTCCGCCTCCCAAGTGGGAGCTGTTGGAATTTGGTAGTCGGTTCCGCAAGTTATACGTTAGAAATACGTGAGCCTATTGGGGGCACACACGTTAAATACGAAGAGTATGGTTTACTTCACGATTTATATTTAAATAGTTATTTAATTAATTACTTGTTTAATTAATTATATAATATATTCTAAATATAGAACCAAGGGACTAAACCGGACAAAACCCGAACCTCATGGATCCCTTTGTTTGGCCGAACTCCATGAAGGTTCTACAAGGGGTGTTTGTGGCCGGCTATAGAGAGGAAAAAAGGAAGGAGAAAGATTTGTTTTAATTATAGTAATTATACTAATCTTTTCCTACAAGATTTAGGGTATTGGGGTGCCTATATAAACACACCCCATATCCTTCATTCTTTAATTAATCCATTCTCTAATCACCTAAGTTTTTGGTGCTCCTCCCTTCTCCTAAAAACCCTAACCAAATTCCCTAAGGGAATTTTGGTTCTCTCCTCATAACCGAATTCAACAAACACCCTTTTAGGGTTTTTGTTTTCCACTTTTACTTGATTTCCTTGCTTGACTAATTCAAGGTACGCGTGGTGGTTAATTGGTGATTCCTCAAATAGTGATGAATTAGGGTTTGATTGATATAAACCCTAATTAGGGTTTGTTATATTGGTTCGACTTCAAAAGGGAACGCAAGGCGTGTGTTTGGTTTTGATATTACACTTGGTGCTTGTTCGTAAAGATAAGACTAGCAAATTCTTACATACTTGCTTGACGTGCTTGTGTAAACAACCATAGAGGCGTTTGTTTTAGACGCTCATTGTATTCAAGAATAATCGCAAAAGATATGCTTTCCTTATTTAATATGTGTTAACCTACTTGCCATAACTAGATCCACCCGCTGCGCACTCGTGGCTAAATTAGTTAGCCAGATTTAATAAATCCCAACAACAGCAAGAGTAATTGTTGCGGCATTAGGCTGTTTGATGATAGGAGCATCAATATACGCATTTTTCGGTGATGGTTCTCCATTTCACATGGAAGTACTCACGCCATAAGTTTTCCTTTACTGTATTTTATGGAAGTAGTCAAAAGAAATTACAATTTTTTTATGGAAAAGAACTATTTTGATACTTACTCATTATCTGCTGCAGCCTGCCAATGCAATGCGGCGGTCGTTGAATCAATCTGTTAGCCCACTTATGCAATGCTTCAACCTGACATTCAAACGCAACAGCCTTCCATAGACACGCGTCAA
>BQNB010163843.1:4219-14398 GCA_026074375.1 Tanacetum coccineum
TGTCAAAATGCAGTAGACTATGCTTGAAACAGAATGGAATAGCAACTAATAATGAAATTTCAAGTTAGTGTTGTTGGTCTAACTTACTACTAGTAAATATCTTACTACTGCTGTTATAATTTATACTGTGAGAATTGAGAGAAAACAAAAATAGATAGAGAGAAAAAGTAAACTTAGAATTTTGCGACAAACACAACATGGTTGCTTATCTAAAGTAACCAACTGGGAGTGAAGGATTCCAAGAGATAGTAGATTTTCTCAATGATATTCATATAAGGTTTGCTCTTACTAAGAATCCTACTATCTATGTTTCCCTAATCGAAAAGTTCTGGCAGACTACAACTGTCAGAACAGTTGATAATGGAGAACAAGAAATTACTGCCACAATTGATGGCAAAGAATTCACTATTACTGAAGCATCTGTTAGGAGACATCTTCAATTAGCAGATGTAGATAGTATTAGTGTTTTGCCAACTACTGAAATTTTTTGCTTAACTTTCACTGATGGGATATGTTTTACTGTTGATAAACTGACTTTTCAAAAAGGTAAATTTTCCCATTAGTGGAGAACCTTGATCCATACCATCCTACACTGTCTTAGTTCTAAGAAAACTTCTTGGGAACAATTTAGAAGCAATATAGCAACTGCTATTATTTGCTTGGCCACAAACAGAACTTTTAACTTATTTGACTTATTGATGGATATGGTGAAAAAACTTGGATAGAAAATATAAATTTTTAATGTATTCAAGATTTATTCAAAAATTTTTGGACAAGAACAAAAGATTCCTTAATCCTCACAACAGAAAATATATTACTCCTAATTTAACTCCAAAACTTTTTAGCAATATGAAAAGAGGTTTTTCTGGGGAACACACACCTTTGTTTCTAAGTATGCTAGCAATTCAAGCAGAAGAGGGTGAAGGTTCAGACAACTCTGAACCCCAACCACCACCTTCTACTGCTCAACCTACTAATGAAGAACCAATCCCTAATGTTGTATCATCATCACACCAAAAGACGCAAACACCTAGGCAAGCCTTAAACAAGGTCACCAAGTTACCTCAGACTAGTGAGCCTATACCCAATGTACCAGATGAGGCTGTCTATGAGGAGTGGGATGACAGAGTGGAAAGGGCTACCACTACTACTACTAGCTTAGATGCAGATCAGGCTAGTGGTAACATTAATAGGACCCAATCCACGGCAATACCTAATGTGCCTCTTCCTCAGGGAATTGGTGCAGGTGGTAGTCCTAGGTGCCAAGAAGCCATGGGGGGTTCCATTGCTCAGACTAGGTCTGAGAGGGTACCTACACCGCCCCGTGATTCACCTCTCCCAAGAGTTCACACACTTGGAAGTGATGAGGGCAGTATGACATTATAAATATTTACGGTCTTATGTACAACTTTGTCTAAGAAAGTGGAAAGCTTGGAGGCAGATTTGAAGCAAACTAAGCAAGTATATGGTGCTGCTTATACCAAGCTTATCATGAAGGTGAAAAAGTTAGAGAAGACTGTCAAGACAAGCCATTCCAGAAGGAGAGCCAAAATTGTTGTTTCAGATGATGAAGAGGATTCAGAGGATTCTTCCAAACAGGGGAGGATGATAGAAGAAATTGATCAAGATGCAGGAGTTACTTTGGTTACTCCTACACAGGGAGAAGATCAACCTGAAGATCAGTTGGGAGTTCTTAGTGCAGCTAAAGTTCTTACAGATGCAGCTAAAATAAATGTTCACACTTATACTAGAAGAAGAATGGTAGTTAGTACTGGTAGTGGTGGAATTAGTACTGCTGAAGAATCAGTTAGTACTGTTGATGCATCAATGCCAGTTAGTACTGTTGGTATGGTTCAAGAGGTTAAGATCAGTATTCCTTCACCAATTGTAGTCAAAGATAAAGGTAAAGGTAAAATGGAGGAATCTAAGGATGAACAGACTAAGAGAACTAAATTACAGCAAGAACAAGAGAGGCTTGGTCATGAAGCAGCAGTGAGACTGCAAGAGGAACTACATGAAGAAGAAAGAAAAAGGATTCTAGAGGTTCATAAGCATCTCAAACTTTTACAAAGAAGAATGGGAAAACATTAGAGAAGATTTGAAGCTGAATGAACGAGCTATCATAAGAGACTATAATCAGAGATAGAACAAATACATGAAGTTAATCATGCAAAGATAACATGTAGATCTTATTAATCATAGAAAGAAATATTTGCTGCACAAGGAAAGCTAAGCAAAGAGGAACAAGCCCATGGACACAAGCTCAACAGGAATTATATGATTAATTACATCAAGCAAATGGGAAGTCATACGCTACAAAGCAAAAAATTTTGAAAAGATATTCCTTTTGATGAGCAGTCAAGGAATTATTGAAACAACATAACAAATGAAGAATGTCAACACTTTTGTACCCATGGAGACTGAAGATAGAGGAAGAGCATCAGAGTTAGCAGCCGGAAGTTCACAAGCAACAATTATTGATTCTGCAGAAGCTGGAAGTTCTAAAAGGGTTGCAGAAGCAAGACTTAATCATGAAGGTTCTAAGAGGCAAAAGACTAATGAAGCTTCAGGATCAGTTCAAGAACAACCAGAAGAAGAGGAAAAAGAATTGTCACAAGAGGATTTACAACAAATGATGATGGTAGTTCCAGTGGAAGAAGTTTATGTTGAAGCCTTACAGGTCAAATATCCAATCTTTGACTGGGAGGTTTACACTGAAGAATCTAGAAAATATTGGAAGATCATCAGGGTTGGTAATCATACAAAAGCATATCAATTCTTTGAGGATATTATCGATCTTAATAATATTAAAGGTTTTTGTTACATCTTTGTTCAATCATATTTACTGTTACATTCATAATTCTTCTAAATATTAAAGAGTAGATTCCGCATACTCTTTAATATACACATAAAGTTTCTACCAAAGTTGTTTTGGATTTATCCAAGGTAACTTAACCTTTACAAGCTAAAGAATCAATCATAGTTTGGGATCAACAGTCAGAAATCAACATTTTTCAAATTTCTTCGTTTTAGCTCCAAATTATGCGTCTTTTAGCTTGTTTTCATAAAACACTCTTGAATTACTGCATTTATAAACTTTAAAGCAATTAAGTACCAAATAATGCAATAATTATACAAAAGTGGGCAAAACAGATGGGATAAATGATATAATAAAGTGACGTTATTTGAGGTCATCAAACCATACGAAGTGGTAGAAGCACTCGGGAAGGGAGCATACAAGCTCAGGAACGAAAGCGAAGATATACTCCCGAGCACGTGGAACGTTCAAGACCTAAAAATGTTATCTTTAAATTCCTATCATGTAAGTACCCTAGTCAATGTAAAACCGCACTAGCGGTTGGTGTAATTTTCATTTAGTATTATGTAATGACATATTTTAAAATTATTAAATGCCATGTGTAGCCTAGCTACCTTCACAAATTTTCAAAAAAAAACTTGTCATATTTCATGCATACGGTAAGACACGCACACATGCACACAAACACACACGTCACGGGAACGAGTACGACCCCATAATTAACTTTATTTGTTCAAAAACCAAATAAGGATGAGCAACCTAAAAATCAGCTCAACAAACGTAAGCGGATTGCAAGCCTAGTTTAATAGCCGAACGGCCAAACGATAACTAAAAAAGATTATCAAAAAACAAAGATAACAATTTTACTTAACAAAGGCTATTACAAAAAATAGCAACCTTATGTAACAAAGTTTACATAGTAGCACAGCCACAAGCGGCCGTGTACTCAAAATAACAAAGTTAAAATACTAACACTAAGGGCATAAACCTACTGCGTACAAGATCAACACGAAGCCATAGGCGGCCACATATAAATCATCAAAAGAGGAAAGTTGTTAAGACAGCTTCGCAAGACAGTTTGAGGTACGAAGCATCATAGTCAAAATGGGCCCAAATACCGCAAGCTGAAAACATCAAACATCACCAGGTTTATCCAAAACAGAAGTATCAAACAGATCGTCATGTGGTTGGGTAACAGGGGGCTGATTAGCGGGACCTTCATCACTGGCCAGGACTAACGTAGAAACCTGATAATCTGTGACACCAAGGGAAGTATCCGGAGGAGGAACAGAGCCAGAAGCCTCACTTAGGTTAGAGCTTGAAGGCGGACATAGCCCCCTCCTATCAGCAGACTAACGGATGGCAGGAATGGCATTAGATAATAACATCTCACGCTCTATTAAACCGAACTCAGAGTAAACACGCACAGCTACTTGATCAATAGAAGGTTGAAACTGGGCAAACTCAGGAGTAGCATATTTGCTACCTTAATCATCCTTTAAAGTGAGAGCAGACATAATCAGCGCAAGAGGAGAATCTTTAAGGCTCTCTAACTCATCGAGCAGAGGAAAGGATACACCCTTAAACTCGAAAACCGCAGCGACATACCTCCCCCCAACCTCCGGGTCATAAGCTTCAACCTGAGCCAAGGATCTACCAGCCTTACCATGAACAATCCCAGCTTCCAAACCTTGTTGCTTGCCCTTATTGATGGCCATCGAGATAACCTTACCCAGGGCGGAACGACATTCAACGGGGCATGCACACTTGTATACGGCTAAGCGGAAACCATGCCTAACGACCCATCTTCGACCAGCAATAGCGGTCAGCATATGCAGATATAAGTCATTATCCATGTCGCGTCGCACGTCAGCAATACGGGCGTCTAGCTCCGCAGCACGATCCGTAAAATGTCGCTCCGCCGCGTCTTGTTGCGCTACAAATTCTTCTCACATTTTACCCTCACCCACAACTTGACTCTTCAAACTATCACGTTCTAACTCTACGGCAGAAACCCTCTCCAATAAACTAGCATTATGTGTAGTTAAACTAGCAACCTCACCAAACTTCACGGCAACTAGTGCCTCTAAATCAAAAACACGCTTACGAAGCTCTTCCACTTTCACAGCCTCAGACTCTGACTTCTCCAACTTAACCTTCAAATCAGCAACCTCCGCGTCCCTCTACTGAATAACCGCAGCACTGTCAATAAACTTCTTCTCAAATTTTTCCCTTGACATAATCTCATGCTCATAGCGTAAACGCAATTCGGAAATCATACAAACATGCTGAGCCGAGTTAATGTTAACGACATCAAGAAAAGCTGCATCATGCTAATTACGAAGAGCGGCCCAGTAACCAGGAGCTGTGACATGGTCAAGAAGATTCCGACAAATGCCAGGGTTGTCTATTCGAGCATTATTAGTGACATTCCAGTTAGGAACGTACACATTCATAGCAGTAGCAGAGTCAACAGTTTGAGACTCGTAGAAATCATCAGCAGGGGAACCATGGCTAGGTGTGGCGGACAGCGTGCCAGTCTCAAACTCAGGAGTGGACGCAGGATGACCATCACCCGCAGACTCAGCCGTGGGCACGCTAACACCAGCTAGAGAAGAAGAAACAAGCGGTTAAACCTGGGAAGCAGCAGGAATGTCAGTATCCGTAGAACTAGAAGACAAAACAACAAAGCGACCAGTGGGAGGACGCGTCCTTAGATTGTCATGAAGAACATCCTCAAGAGCATGCTCCGGAGTAGGGGTAACAGAAGAAGAAGTAATATCCTCTGTTGCAGCAGCAGCAGACCTAGAGCCAGCAGCGGCTTGCTCACCCTGCCTAATGAGCCTCCGCATAGCAGTAGGAGACTTGCCGGCAGTACTGGGTCGGGTGTCAGAGATAACAATACCCTCAGTCCGTGCCATTTTCACAAGTGGCGACCCAGAAACAAACGCCGCCCTCTTTTTCCTCTTGCCAGAATTAACATTCAACTCATCATGAATGTTGTGATCAACAAGGCTGACAATTTGCGCAGAAGGGGAGATAACCCTGTCCTCAGTCTCAGTGATCAGCGGAACTTCATTCTCAGCAAGAGTCCGCTCCTCAACCTTCACCTTAAAGGGATCGGCAGACTTAACGAAATCAAGCAAACCCATTTCTGCAACAAACAATAATATTTATTAGAATATGAAAACACAGGGACAAACAAACTTCACCCTACACGTATATATAGAGACAAGGCACCTACCCTCATCATTATCATGCAACAAAGTAGGGTGGACATCAGTGTCAGTAAATGAACGACTAAGACCTACAAAACACAAAACGGTCTCAAGGTATTTCCTAATAAGGGTACGGTTCTCGTTCAACAACTCCATACAAGGTAGACCCACAGCCTCATCCACCGAAAAGGAAGGTCAACAGTCTCAATCCACGGATGTGGATCTTAACAACAGAGGTAACCGCTAACCATGAAAGTGGATAGCAAAACAAACGAGCATCCAATCCAGAAAAAAAACGGTTGTTCCAGTGCTTCATCGATTCAAATTTCTTCGAGTGGAGTATGCAGCAAGGGGTGTCAGACCTGCGCTTAAAATATATGAAACCTATCCAGGTTGCTAATGAGAATTAAACATTAAAGTGGACTGAAATGGTTATTCCTACGGTTTAGGAATACGACTTAATAGGACGTGGATAACATAAATCTCAAAATGGACTTCACCTTAGCTGCGCCATCATGCAACTGCGAAAGATGAATCTGGTAATTATAAGCTTACTGCACGGCTAGAACTTCGACAAAGGAACCCGATAGTTGGAAAACTCAATGAAACGGGTGTACATGCAATCTTTCCCCTCGGACTGTTCTTATGATCTATAGCAATTTTTTATCGGTCCAGGTAACTCCGGTCGTAACTCGGCTTGAATATTAAAAACAAAACAATGATGGTCTTACTCCCTTTGGGTTAACACGGAAGTGACAGTATAAATCGAACTACCAACCATTTTAAATACAAGAAGAAGAGAACCTAACCTACGACTAAAGGTGCACGGTCTGACGAAAAACAAGCACACGGAGACAGAACTAGATAAAGCGAAAGTAAAAAGATGGAGAAAGGCGCAGTAAAAACCGAAAAAGAAAAATAGTGAAAACAGTGAAAACAAGAAGGTATTTATACTAACCTACAAAAAGGAAACCACAAACGCTAAGATCAAGGCACGTGTCCACACCTCTCATCGGACGGTGGAAATAAAGGAAGAGGAACAGTTGTGACGATTCGCGTGCCTAACACAACGTCACATCAGTCAAAGAATCACGTGGCTAGGAACATACCACGTCACACAAGGCCACTTACCAAGAGGTGTATGAGAGACACATACGGGGCCACTGACCACCAACAACCAAGCATATTTAAGTCTAGTAACATCCTCCGCACGTACGGAAGACATACTAGACTATGGGAGACATGATGGCGTATAGTGCCAATTGGACCGCAGGCTCTTGCTACACAATAAGTAACAAGCCCAAGCCCAAGACCCGAAAGGATCCAAGATGGCCAGACACCGACCGCTCCGCAAGGAGCGTAACCCATACACGGCCACGAGGAGCATAAACTCTGCGGCCCTGCAGGGATCATAACCCACACACATCCTAGCAGAGCACACTCTACTACACGACAAACAGCCACCCGTGACTAAACCAAAAAGAGTAAAGGACATAGCATGGGACTTCGGGGAAGAACGTCAACATTCATAATAAGGATAACAAATGATGATAACGATAACCTAAGCAACTACACTACAAAAGGTGGCAGCATCATCGACGTTGACCTCACAACAACAACCCTATTACCCACTGGGTAATAGGGTGAATCCCGCCCCGTGACTCAGGCGTTCGATAACGACACTCGCCTATATAAGAAGTCATCCAACGCTTCTGACGGTATGAATTCCGCCACCATTACACACATACGACTAATAACCAATTCTTACTCTTACACCTGAGCTTAATCGCGGGATCCCCCTCTCGCGGTAAGGCCAACGGTGTTGCTTTTCTTAGCGGGAACCTCTCAATTGCATTCACTTAGTACAATTACTACACCAAGTCTCGAGCTTATAGTCCCTCTGTAAGCACGTTTCTCTCTATTAACCATACCACACCAATATTGTACTAACAAATTACATTTTAGAGAAAAACTTCAAAGGCATAATATGCCTAGATCAAAATAAAGTACCTATCCATGATGTATGATGGTTTTAAACTTCTTTACAGGCATAAGGTGATCGTGCTTCTTCATTGAACTACAAAATAAACAATTGTTATTCCATAAACCAGATACGAAACAATGAACCAGAACCTAAAATTTCAAGAATCTTTGGACTCACCTGTGAAATGTGTTCTGCAGCGGCTACCCTAGGTTTAACAATCTCACAATATGCTATCACGAGTGTGTTTGGAACGCTACCATCGGTCTGCATGATGAAAATTGTAAAAATTCATATTTTCTCTTTATAGTTCTTTTTGGATAAACAATTGTTACGAATGATCTTCAAAACATACAATGAGTGATGAACATTATATTACCTGCTCTGAGAGGTAGAGTCGTTGGCGATTCTTGTAAGTAGCTTGCTCTAACTGTGGTCCCCATCTGTTAAGATGTCAAATTTACAAAACAACATCAATAAACACATAGTTGTAAGTGCAAGAATTATCCTCGACTTGTTTAGTGTATTGATTTGACTTATTATTGATAAACAAACATTCCCATATAGATTAAACAAGCACATAGTCGTAAGTTCCAGAATTAACTTGTACTTGTTAGCATGATTTGCGTAACAATCACCATATATACTCTGTTAATGTGCCCATCTATAATCAAGTAAATACAAATACCTACACTAACTTAGTGATTAGTGACTGGTCCTTTCATTCTAGGTAAAATAAAGCACAATATATGAACTTAAATATGCTTGCTCCCTTAAAGAAACAAACAATAATTACAACTAGAATTCAAAACAAACAAAAGCTTTTAGCAAAGCAAAACTACCCTGTCACCTTTAGTTGTATCTAGTATCTACCAATCGAGTTATTTAGTCTTAATATGTCATATATTACACTATTGTTGTCTCTTCAGGTATACAGTAGTACTTTAGTCAAACAATTTTATAATTCTACTCGCCAGCTACACCGATGTTTGCTAAACATTTTTATACATCTAAAGATACGGTTATTTCTAAGCTCACTAACTCCACCTATTTTGTTAAACATGTTTATAACAAAACAGTTATGATTATCTGCAAGCTCCAACTACACCTACTTTAGTTAAACACTTTTAGAAAACTACGGCGTATGTTATTTCTAAGCTATAACTACACCTAGTTTTGTCAAGCACTTCAAGTCACTAACGTTTTGATTCTTTCAAGTTTTAACTACCAATAATTCTATAGAACACTTATAAACAAATACTGTAACGTTTATTATAATTTCTAAATGGGGAGTTAAATGATATTGGCATTAATCTTCACTCCCTCTTCAAGGTAAAGATTGGTAATGGTCAATCAATACATTTTTGGAGCGACACTTGGGTAGGTAACTCTCCACTTAGTGATTCTTTCCCAAGGTTATTTCGTATCAAAACAAACCCAAGTTGTAGAGTGTGTGATCGAGTTCCATCTACTCTTCCGCTAACTTCTGCCACTTCTTTGACATCTGATGGGATATTTCACACATTAAATGGGCCTGATCTTAACTCACTTGGGCTTGGTTTGGATTCAAATGAAGTTGGGCCTCAAATTAGTCATATGGGGTCAATAAACCCCCCTGGCTTGCAATTCGAGTGGCAATGGCGTAGGCCATTAAGGTCTCAAGATTTCACAGAGTTGGAAGAACTTCAAAGCATCCTTTCAAATTTCCATAACCTCTCTACTGAACAAGATCGTTGGGACTGCTTAATCGATAACTCAAGACTATTCTCGGTGAAAGGTATGCGGACACATATAATAAATTCTTAAACTCAAATCCAATCGGCCCCAACTAGATGGAATAAGCTAGTACCCATTAAAGTTAACATTTCTACATGGAGAATGGAAAATAAAAGAATTGTTTGTGCCTATCTTTCCATATGTAATTGTTTGTGCCTAGCTTCTCGCTAGTTTTTAATATATCGCCATTCAAAAAATAATAATTTCTGTTAATACAAATAATGTCTAAAAACGTTATTTATATTTTTCGATCTCTCAACGTTTTGATAATAACAAAATGTAAAAACGTTTAAGATAAAATTAAACGTTTACAAATTATTAATCGTAAAATTCCATTTCTAAGATTAGTAATCACTTAAGATATGGACAAACAAAATTATTAAGCA
>BQNB010163844.1:2394-14397 GCA_026074375.1 Tanacetum coccineum
CAACGGATGAGTCGATATGTTATCGTTACACATTAGATGTTCAACGGATGAGTTTATTTATCGTTACACATTAGATGTTCAACGGATGAGTGGATATGTTATCGTTGTACAATAGATGTTCAACGGATGAGTCGATATGTTATCGTTGTACATTAGATGTTCAACGGATGAGTCGATATGTTATCGTTGTACATTAGATGTTCAACGGATGAGTCGATATGTTATCGTTGTACATTAGATGTTTAACGGATGAGTCGATATGTTATCGTTGTACATTAGATGTTTAACGGATGAGTCGATATGTTATCGTTGTACATTAGATGTTTAACGGATGAGTCGATATGTTATCGTTGTACATTAGATGTTCAACGGATGAGTCGACATGTTATCGTTGTACATTACATGTCCAACGGATGAGTCGACATGTTATTGTTACACATTAGATGTTCAACGGATGAGTCGATATGTTATTGTTGTACATTAGATGTTCAACGGATGCGTCGATATGTTATCATTACACATTAGATGTTCAACGGATGAGTCCATATGTTATCGTTGTACATAAGATGTTTAACGGATAAGTCGATATGTTATCGTTGTACATTAGATGTCCAACGAATGAGTCGACATGTTATCGTTACACATTAAATGTTCAACGGATGAGTCGATATGTTATTGTTGTACATTAGATGTTCAACGGATGAGTCGATATGTTATCGTTACACATTAGATGTTCAACGGATGAGTCGATATGTTATCGTTGTACATTAGATGTTTAACGGATGAGTCGATATGTTATAGTTGTACATTAGATGTTCAACGGATGAGTCAACATGTTATCGTTACACATTAGTTGTTTAATGGATGAGTCGATATGTTATCGTTGTACATTAGATGTTCAACGGATGAGTCGACGTGTTATCGTTGTACATTAGATGTCCAACAGATGAGTTGACATGTTATCGTTACACATTAGATGTTCAACGGATGAGTCGATATGTTATCGTTACACATTAGATGTTCAACGGATGAGTCGATATGTTATCGTTACACATTAGATGTTCAACGGATGAGTCGATATGTTATCGTTGTACATTAGATGTTTAACGGATGAGTCGATATGTTATCGTTGTACATTAGATGTTCAACGGATGAGTCGATATGTTATCGTTACACATTAGATGTTCAACGGATGAGTCGAGATGTTATTTCATTATAACGATGATAGTCATATCAAAGGTAGAAAAACTACTTAGAAATCACCCATAAGTAGATAGAACATGATAAGTAAGTGTCTCAATCTCCGGTGATTTATTTCTTTGTTGATCTTCCTCTTCACGATGATTCTCTACGATCTCATACTCCCGCCAAAACATCCCTCCAAATACTCTCGCCAAAAACTCCCGCCAAATACTCCCTCCAAAAACCTATTTTTTACCATAAAAGCATATATTATCCTCACAATTACCAACAGATCATACACATTCTTACCATCACAACGATAAACATATCACACTGTTATTATGGTAAAGATGGTGCCATATGAAGCTTTTGCATGTCCTTGTGGAGCCGGAGATGTAGTTTTGTGAGAATCGTATAAACCTTAAACCCATGGTAAACTATACTATGCATGTCCACGATCAAAGATGAACAATCACATGCTTTTTTTATGTAATATATAAATAATGTGGTTAGTTGTTAAAACTTATTATCTTTACTCTTTAACAGCGTCGCGAAAACACTTTCGGATGTAAAAAATTTTTATGGAAAGAGGAACGAGTCCGTCTACTGGTTGGTTCTCCTGGAGCTTCAACGACTCTAATTTATTCTCTAGGATCTTCATCGACTCCAATTTATTCTTCAGGATCTTCATCGACTCTAATTTATTCTCCAGGATCTTCATCGACTTCAATTTGTTTGTTTTTGTGTTACTTAACGAAAGTGCATCTTGAAAAAGTATACAAAATACACACTATATTTTTTGTTAGAGTATACGGCATATCGGACCGAAACGAACATAAAAAACGTAGTATTTTTTTATATAGTTATTATTTATTAAGTATATAATTACAAGTAATAATTAATATAGTATTTATATATTTTATAAATAATAAACAACTTAAGTCCAAAATAAGCTTATGAAACAAAAGCCCAAAAACCAAAATAAAAGCCCAATTCAAGTTTCCCGGGCGACATGTCGCCCGGGAATGCTCTGGCCACGTCACCGAAATAAACCAACACCCTTAACAAAGTCAAAGAAAGTCAAACGACGTTTCCCGGGCGACATGTCACCCGGGAATCTTAGAACCACGTCACCTTCCAAGTAATTAACACTAATCATTTACTTAAACCCGGTGAAGTTTTGGTAAAGAGTTTCTCGGGCGACATGTCGCCCGGGAAACCATCGTCACCTGTTCTACTTTTTCTTGTAGTGTTGTCACACCTTTTCTAGTGTAATATCAATTATTCCTATTTGGATTATGGGTTGGTCAATCCCACGTCTATGTTAAAAGCCTAAGTTAACGACGCCCAACAAAAATGTTAAGCATACCTAATCACAACCATACACAATGAATACTCACCTAATCAATTACCTAAGATCTAGGGTTCATTAATTAGTCACGTTTTAACCGATGTGTAGCTAAGGTACGGATTATAGCTAGTTACATTCATCTAACGCACACACCGCTAGATGTAGATGGCTATATATAAAGAGATGGCCGCATAGAACATTTCAAGATCTCAAATGTATCATTTGTAATGTTAGCGTTGCGTCGTGTGCAAAGCATCAACTGGAAAACCATAAAGCAAAAAATCTTGCTTTCTATACTTTACCAGCCAATGCTCTAATCACGAATACGTAATCGACAAGTAACATTACGAATGTGACGTTTGAAGTTTTTGCATCAATTTAGAATGCATCCTTTTGATTGCTATTTTCCGCTCACGAATAAAGTAACTGGTTTTTAAAGTAACAGTTTTTGAATTTTTAAGTGGGAAAATTATGTTATAAAAAGGTATTGTGGGGTTTACACATTATTAATTTTTAATATTTTTATGTTTGAAAGCAAAACAATGTTTCTTTTCTTCATTAATATCTAGTGCATTATTAATTGACTAACGTCACAAGTTTTATTCGCAAAATGCCAAGAATGTGTTAGCTAATCTATTTTAATTAACTCATAAAGTCATTACGAATATTCAATTTCACCTGCTGTTTTGGCATTACAATATGGGTTTTTCTAACATGTGCCTCAGGGGCACATGTTAAGGTGGGGACATCAGGCTGTGTGTCACAGCCTGATTGACCAGCAGTTATTTGTGGGGTCTGATAATAATTAATAACAATAACTGCTGACTAATCAGGTTGTGATAGCACATGTTAGAAAAACCCTTACAATATATACAGATGTTTACCACACATACTATTTTTGAGTCCATTAAATAACATTGAACTTCTTCAGTTTCACAAAATCTAGTTTACAATTTTTTATTACCTTTCTTTATTGACTAACGTCACATGTTTTCTTCCTAAAGTGTCAAAAATGTGTTCGTTAAGTCATTATGATTTTTTAAGAGATGGGCAATCTTCAATTTTTTCACCAAATTTGTAAGAAAAAGCAAAATTGGTGGAAACTCGTACAGGGTAAAAAGTGTGTTCGCTTAAGATGCACTACTCTCTAGTCACTCTACTTAATCTATCGCGTTGTCACACCCTTACTAGTGTAATATCAAGTATTCCTATTTCGATTCACTACAAGAAAAAACACAATGGGCGACGAAATTATCCCCGGCGACACATGTCGCCGGGGAAACACCACTAAATGACAAAAATCCATCCGACGTGACCCGTATTCCGTAAGACTTTTTAGTCAAAGGTGTAAAAATGTTTCCCGGCGACATGTCGCCGGGATACTTTGGGTATTGTTTGACTCAAAAAGTCTTGGAAAACGTTGGCGGTATCTTTTCCCGCTCAAGTTTCCCCGACGACATGTCACCGGAGAATAGTTTGACCATTGTTGACTATATTTAACCAAAGTCATTAGTTAATGCCTTTTGTGATGGTGACGTGGCCAAAACTATCCCCGGCAACATATCGTCGGGAATAGTTTAGTCGTTTGTTGACTTACGTTGACTCAAAAAAGACATTGAACAAATTGGCGGTAATGTTTCCCGCTCACGTTTCCCCGGCGACATGTCGCCGGAGAATAGTTTTGTCATTTAAATTTTTATATATTTATTAAGTATAAAATATATAGTTATTATTTATTTTTTTAATTAAACGAACTGATCGGACCGAACCGAAAAGAGAAACCGAACCGACAAAGTCGTGCTAGATATATTGAATGAACCATTTAAGAGTTCACCAACCAACTTCAAATCAAGAATTAAAAACCCCAACCACCCTCACTAGTAAAACCCTAGTGTTTTTTAGGCTTTGACATCTTTCCTTTCTTTTGGTTTTTGGTAAGAAATCTCTCATTAGTCATCCCCTAGTGTTTTTTAGGTTCGGTCCGGTATTCGTTAATTAAATTTTCTAGTTGAACATGATATACCGTAGCTTTCCAATCAAGAGCATGCAGTTTGCACACTCTGCATTTCTTGAAGGTCCCGGAGAATAGCTTGGAGAAACACAAAAACAAACATTCATTTATTTAAATATTATACATACCACTTGTAGAAACACAAGTCAAGCCTTAGATCGATAATCATACGTGACTTACAAACAAACACTTAAACATAGTTTAATTCGACACAAACATTTAAGATACTTGTAAAAATCTTCTACACACGCCACCGTTTTATTCGACATCGTTTTATTCGACACAGTTTTAACACATTAGGAGCTGGGCACAACACATCCCACTTCGGGCCTTAAAAAGTTTAAACAATATAACATAGAATTACATTCCAAATGACAAACTACATAAAACTAAGTTTTCCCATGTCATTGTAAACTTCGTGAAGTAGTGCAGTTGAATTAAGTGTGTGTTGTTTCTGATGCATTTACATTTCTACTGTTGCCTCGAGTACCTTTATCTTTCCAAGCAAGAGTTTGCAGTTTGAGCACTCTGCATTTCTTGAAGGTCCTGGAGAATAGCTTGGAGGTGTTGAAGGTCCTGGAGAATAACATGGAGTCGTTGAAGCTCCAGGAGAACCGACTAGTAGACGGACTCGTTCCTCTTTCCATAAAAAAAATCCACATCCAAAATAATCTTCCCGAGGCTGTTAAAGAGTAAAGTTTAACAACTAACTAGATTATTTGTATATTACACAGATAAAAAATATGTGATTGTTCACCTTTGATAGTAGAGATGCATAGTATAGTTTACCACGGGTTTTAGGTTTATACGATTCTCGCAGAACTACATCTCCGGCTCCACAACGACACGCAAAAGCTTCATATGGCACCATCTTCATAATAATAGTGTGATATGTTGGTGGTTGTGATGGTAAGAGTGTGTGTGATCTGTTGGTGGCTGTGAGGATAATATCTGCTTTTATGGTAAAAAGATTGCTTTTTGGTGGAAGTTTTTGACTAATTTGTTAAACATCTAATGTACAACGACAACATCTCGACACATGCATTGAACATCTAATGTACAACCATACCATCTCGACTCACTCGTTGAACACCTAATGTACAACGATAGCATCTCGACTCATCCGTTAAACATCTAATGTACAACGATAGCATCTCGACTCATCCGTTGAACATTTAATGTACCACGATACCATCTCGACTCATCCGTTGAACATCTAATGTACAACCATACCATCTTGACTCATCCGTTGAACATCTAATGTACAACGATAGCATCTCGACTCATCCGTTAAACATCTAATGTACAACGATAGCACCTCGACTCATCCGTTGAACATCTAATGTACACGATATCATCTCGACTCATCCGTTGAACATCTAATGTACAACCATACCATCTCGGCTCATCCGTTGAACATCTAATGTACAATGATAGCATCTCGACTCATCCGTTAAACATCTCATGTACAACGATACAATCTCGACTCATCCGTTGAACATCTAATGTACAATGATACCATCTTGAATCATCCGTTGAACATCTAATGTACAATGATAACATATCGACTCATCCGTTAAACATCTAATGTATAATGATAACATCTCGACTCATTTGTTGAACATCTAATGTACAACGATATCATCTCGACTCATCCATTGAACATCTAATGTAAAACGATACCATCTCAACTCATCCGTTGAACATCTAATGTAAAACGATAACATATCGACTCATCCTTTGAACATCTTATGTAATTTATGTAATTTTTATATAAAAATTATATAATTATATAAATAATAATTATATATTTTATAAAAAATAATTATATAATTGTTTTTATAAAATATATAATTATTATATATAAAATGTATACTCTCTATTAAAAAGGAGTTTTTGCCGACGTCATGAAACAAAATAATTGATGAGGTGTCGTTCAATTGGGCCATCAGTGAACCAAATTATGATGTCACGTGTCTATTTTTATTTTATATTTTATTGCAACTATAACCATATAAAAATATACCGTATTGTATACTCCAAGATCCAGCAAATACGTCGATAAGCATGTCGTTTTTCAAAATTCAAATTTTCACAGCTTTTGAGGCATTGGTAATATAAACTAGGAATTACAACTAGGATTTGAATTTTAAATATTTACTCTCATCTTGAGTTGTGAAGACAATCTTAACCAATAATTTGAAATTCGAAATCTCATCCATGATAAACATTTCTTTCTCTAGATTTATCACAAGCAGCAAGGTTAGTGCGATGGAATTGCTTTTCTCTGCTTTTGAAGATGGAAAAGACATTAACTTCATTTTATGGAGGTTATGAACATATTTCAGTAGATTATGAATCTGACATCTAATATGATGAAAGATATATTCAAGCTAACGTGAGTATGACTTTCATGTCACGGGTTTCACTTTCGGATTTGGGTTACGCATTGTAGGGATAATGTAACAAAGGTACTTATTTTATCTAGAGTAAACTGCAAAAATCATCCCTGTGGTTTGTAGTTTGTGGCACTAATAATCTTTAACCAATACTATTGGCACTAATCATCCCTCAGTGGTGAAACGTTCAGCAAAAATCATCCCTAGAGGGATGATTTTTGCAAAACTTTTTGTTAAACTTTTTTCAAAAATCATCCCCAATAAGGATGATTTTTGCTGAACATTTGCTACTCAGGAATGATTAGTGCCAATAGTATCGGTTAGGAATGATTAGTGCCACAAACTATAAACCACAAGGATGATTTTTGCAGTTTACTCTTTTATCTATAGAACAAAGATATGTAAATTGTGTTTTAGAAACTGACTTGGGAAATATTTGACAATAGTCCAAAATGTGTTTCATACGAAAAAAGCTTTTGATGGTGTGACTCTTTGTTTGTTTATGTCTCGGCATCCATTGATGTTTGTTTAATTGTCTATGCCTAAGATGCTGTTGTGTAACTAGACTAATAGTTGTAACTTGAAAGTACCATACGCAAAATGTGTTTAAAAGGTTGTGTTTTGAACACATAAATTGGTGGTAATTTCTCTTATTGGATTTTATTCCAAGGTATGTCTTGAATTAATCAACACTGATGAAGGTCTTGCTAGGGAAAATGGCAAGTTATCTTCAAGTTCACCTATTTTATAAGGGTGTGTTTGGATACGTGTTTGCAACACAATATTAAAGATAATCAAATTGTGACGAGGGATCAAATTTGTAATGAATTCTTTTACAAAAGTTATAGAATAGTGTCTTCCTCACGTTGGAGTTTGTATAGAGTATGTAATGCTAATTCGATTATGTTTATTTTTATTATATAAGCTCATACGTCCTACAAAATAAGCTTAGGCAATCATTTGATTATGTTTATTTTTATTATATAAGCTAATAAGTTGATAAGCCTAATAAATAAGCTTAAACAAACACAATTGTAGTTAACATTATTAATTTACTTTATATGCCCGTGTTGAACACGGGTTATAAGCGAGTTTATAATTATATAAATAATAATTATATTTTTATAAAAAAATATGTATAAAAATTATTTAGTAAAAATACTATCCCGGCGACATGTCACCGGGGATAAGTATAGACACGTCCCCCCCATTTTTTCATTATCCCGCCAAGTTACTAAATGACAAAAGGCTAAAACTTTCCCCTACCAAACACTTAGAAAAAAAAGTTAAACAAAAAAAACACCATCTCCACGCCAACGGCGATTTGTGAAGGAGAAGTTTAACCACCATCTGCACGTCACCTCCTCCCTCCACAGAACCCACCACCACCATCTCCTCCTTCCACAGAACCCACCACCATCATATCCTCTAATCACTTACACACGAGCACACAAAGTAGTTTAACCTCCTCTTCCTCATCATCTATTTGTTTAATTTTTCTTCTTCTTATCCTCTAGATGATGATTCTTGTCTTTTTTTTCTAACCCTCTAATAAGCTGGTGAAGGAAGCGGATTTTGGTATAATTTTTATAGTTTTTTTAATTTTACTAATAAGCTTTTAATAAGCTGATTAATAAGCTTGAATAAGCTCATAATAATAAGCTAGTGAAGCTTGTAATAAGCTGATAAAAGTTTGTTATTTTCAGCCAAGATTAAGCTGTTGAGAATGAGCCGAGAATAAGCCTGAGTAATAAGCCGAGAATAAGGTAAGCGGCCACTTGATATTTATTTTTTAGCAGTTTTGGTACCCCGAGGACATGTCGTCGCCAAAAGTTTATGTTGTCGTTTTTGGAAAATTGTTTAAGAGTGTGGACAGCGAGGACAACCGTACATCAACTTAGACGACTTTCGAGAAGCCGAGACATCGGGGAGAGCCTGGACAGCGAGGACAGCCCGAGACCACTTCCTAAGATTACAAGCAGCCGAGACCACGGTATGTTCTCGTTTGTACGATTTTAGTTAGTATTGCGTTTAGTTGGTTTGTATGTAGTCGGGGAATGTGGATGTTTATGTGTATAAGCAAATCCAAACAACCCTTTAATGTTTATAAATAGCCGAGGAAAAATAGCCGGGAAATGTGGTTGTTTATGTGTAGCTATGTCGTATGTATAAACCTGTTTACATATATATGCGAATTGAAATGTTAGTTTATATAAGCAGCCACCACTAAGTTCGTTAGTTTATATATATATATATATATATATATATATATATATATATATATATATATAAAATGAAAATATATTATATAATGGTGGCTAACTAATGAGTGGAAAATATGATTCTAGTGCAACTAACGAGCACCTCAATGATGACATGGACACATTGATGACATGGACACACATTTAGAATTTTTGAATTTTTTTTGATATACTTCATAATTAAATTTTGAAGATATACTCCCTAATTAGATTTTATATACATCCAAATTCATAGATAAGTGCCCTAATACCGGTTAAATGAACTTACATGTTATTGAATCGGATTGATTGATTAATTATCAAATGAGTTGCTGACGTTTATTTTATTTTTTCAGAGAAGGATTCACATGGTCATGAGGTAAGTTTTTGGTAATCAAATGAAAGGATAAACACAAATCACAGTATAATTCTTTACAATTTAATATCTTGGTATAATATGTTTTGAGCATGCAATAGGATATGTGACACTAAGAAAAGTTTACGGAGCAGAGGCACGGTTAAATGTATGGGCACAAAACGTTGTTGGGGATGATTTTAGCATTCCACAAATTTGGGTTATTGTTGATGTTCCTAATCATGGTGTCAACACTGTTGAAGCTGGTTGGCATGTAAGTTGGATACAAAATATCCTTCAGGGTTCTACTATATTTAAGAATTTACTTATATATAGCTTATGTAATGAGAGGTTATCCCAAGCATGCACAAAGATAATGCCCCAAGGCTTTTCATTTATTGGACTGTAAGTGCTATGTTTGATTATTAACTTCTCAACATTCTTGGTTTGGTTACTACTACAAGTTTGTCTTTTGATGGGTATAACTCTGGTTGCTATAATTTGCTATGCCCGGGGTTCGTCCACATCAATAATAGAATTGGCCTTGGAGCTGCATTTGGCCCGGTATCAAAATATAATGGCCAACAATATGAATCCGTCTTCATGATCTGGAAGGTAAAAGTTATAAGCAGAAAAATATTTTCCATATATTGGCTTCCTTATAGTTTTGAGCCCAATTGTTGCAGCCATGTTCAAATTCAGAAGTAATATTGGTAATGTTAACAAAACATATTGAAGTAATTATTTGTGCCAGTCAAGAAAATTAGGGAGCCAGTTTAAATTTCTGCTATGCGAATGAAACAAAAGCCATTTTTCAATCATCAACATTAGGGTTTGAATTTGATGTTTAGGTTATAATCATGTAACGTGGACATATCATGGTTGTTTTTGTTTATAATGCAATTCTGCTTTTTCTCCAGGTTACTCCATTCGATAACTAAAGACAACTTAAAGAAGCATTTAACATCAGGTAAAAATTTGGGAGCCTAATGTTAAGGTAGACATGTATTAGAATGTATATTTGGTGTTTTCTTTAGCACATACATCTTCATAGCATGAAATCATAATATGTGCTTAAGCTTGATACAACCTGTAATGGTTGTTCAAAGCCTATAATTGTTGTTCTTTATTAGGTTTGTTTCTTTACAAGTCTGCGGTTTGACGTACCTTTTTTGCAGTTTGACATCAAATTGTGCGGTTTGAGTTCACACAGTATAGCGGTTGTCTCAAGTTTAAGTAGTGGTTTGTTACATGATCAAGTAGCGGTTTGGTTAAGCAACGAAGAAGAAACAAATTGGCAGCTAAACAAGTTGTTGTAACCGGTTTTCGGGTTATCGATTTTCGATTTTCGGTCCTTCACGGGTCTTATAACCTATACCATTAAAATCGCGATCTCTTATCGATCATCATACGTGCTTTATTTTATATCGAAACATAAAGGAAAAAGGATACAATAAATCCTAGCTACAATAACGAAGAAGAAGAATTATAACATGCATGAGTTTTATCTTTTTATTTATTGTTTAAAATTTAAGATTTTACACATTTAACTTTTGGGTTTAAAAAGTTTAAAACTTTACCTTTTAGTTTTTAAAAGTTTCTCTTTTAGACCTTAGTTAATAATTAGTTTCACTAATAATCCTTTACATTTAAGAAATTTTTAATTTTAACACTTCACTTTCAATTACTTTCACTTTTAGCTCTTAGTTTCTAAATATTTTTACATTTTGAATTTTAACTTAAAAAAATAATAATAAAAAAGACTTTTATATAGTAAAAGAAAACGTCAAGTGGGGACCTACAATTGTATTAATATAACATAAACTATGTTCCTCGATAAATCGCCGATTGTTAGTACAAAAAGTGTGACGGGGTATAAGATGTGTTCGGATCGTTTGTTGGGCCGGGACTTCAAACTATCCGTAGGCTAAAGCTTGTAACATATGGGGCTAACTATGACTGCATAAATATGTTGCTTTGTCACCTCAACTATGGCATGACACACACAAGACAATAATTTTTTATAATTTACAAATTTTTTTCCTAATATTTTTAATTTTGGTTTCTTTTTTTAATTTTTGGATTTAAAAAAAAATATTGCCCATGGCAATATTCAAACTTGTGACCTAGGGTTAAGTTCCAATCAAGTTTACCAACTGAGCCAAGCCACTATTTGTATTTTACTATACAAAACTATAATAATATATTCTAAAAAAACCATGTTGATAAATTTAAATTTTCAAAAATATATTAATATATACTTCAAGTTAAGATATACTCTATAATTATCAAGATATACTACATATAATAAAGATATATACTCCATAATTATTAAGATACACTCCTAATTATATTTTAATTATATGACATATTAAAAAAACAATGTTAATATATTTTAATTTTTAAAAATATATTAAGATATACTCCCTAATTATATGGCCAAACTTTTGACAAATACAATCAAC
>BQNB010163845.1:2929-14397 GCA_026074375.1 Tanacetum coccineum
ATTAGTCAAGTAATAATTCGGTTATGCCACAGCCAAAATCGATTCCTAGTGATTTTTGTTAACATACAGGTAGTACATTTTTCCGGATTTTCATCAATAGCAGGAATTAAATCATCTTTAGACATTTCAAGCATTCTTTTATAGTGCACATGACCTAAATGAGCATGCCGTAATGAGGAATTAACTACAGTAGAAGAAGAAGACATATATACAGAATCTTAATCATCAGTCAAGTTCAACATAAATATACCATTATTATAATATCCAAATCCTACAAACACACCAGACTTCGATAAGATATACTTATCGGATTCATACACCTGTTTGTATCCATACTTATTTAATACAGGACCAGAAACTAAATTCTTACAAAGTTTAGGAACATACAACACATTAAACAAAGTAATAGTTTTTCCAGAACTAAATTCTAATGCTACGCTTCCTTTGCCATGAACAGGAGTGAAATGTTCATCACCCATGTAAAGTACAAATCCGTCTTCCACCGGTTCATATGTCTTAAACCAACAACGATCTTTACAAACATGAGTTGTAGCACCAGAATCTATCCACCACGCAATTGCATCAACCTGCACATAAAATGCTTCAGAAATTAGTGAAACAGAATATTTAATAAATCTGTTCCATACGGATACTAAATTCTAACCTTGGTATTAGGATTGGTCCTTAGACCCCTTTCCCGAACCACCAGCATTTGCGTTGTTCTTTTTACCACTACGGCAATCCCTTTTGAAGTGACCAGTCTTGCCATACCTCCAACATTCCAACTTTGGTTTCTTGTTGGAACTAGAACCACTGTTATTCTCATTGGATCGTTTTTTACCTTTGTTTTGTTTATTGTGTTTGTTCTTACCCTCTTCTGTTATGTTAACAGAAGGTCCATCAACTTCTTTACCCTTGCCCTTATCACTTTCCTGCGCCCTTAGAGATTCCTCTATACGCAAGTGACTACCAAGTTGGACCAAAGACAAATCATCTTTACCATGTTTCAAAGTATGTTTGAAATCCTTTCAGGAAGGAGGCAACTTATCAATTATACTCTAAACAGAAATGGATTCATCCATTTTCAAGCCATGTTGTGTATATTGTCCAAGGATCCTAAGGAGTTCATTATATTGTTACATGACCAGTCTAGAATTGACCATTTTGTAATTAATAAAATTACGTACTAGGAACTTCTTACTATAAGAATCATCTGCCATGTACTTGGATTCAAGTGAATCCCATAACTCCTTAGCTGATTCAACATTCGTATATACATCAAAAATAAAATCAGATATACCATTCAATATATGGCCCGTGCATATGTAGTCATCATTCTCCCACTTTGCCCTTATCCTTATTGCTTCCACTATTGCATCTTCCAACAATTCCGGCATCGGTGTTGCGAACACATAAACCACCTTCTACGTCGTCAACAGGAAATGCATCTTCTTCTACCATCGCCTAAAATCATGCCCCTCAAACATGTCTAATTTCCCAAAGTTCGTCGTCATATCCTTCACCGTATTTTCAGCCATGATCACAACAAATACTTTATACGCTTGTTAGATAATTAGGGTGTGTGTGATGATCCTAGATATCTCTAGTGTGTCGTGTAATGATTCCACTTTCCGTATAAAGTATTTCGACCCTATCAAATGCCTGGGTTGCACGAAATCTCTATCGGGATAATACACAGAGAGTGACAATTTGAGTTCTAGGCACAAAAAGCACAAATCAAGAACAATGAAGAAATTGTATGAGAATTCGTGTGTTTATTGTGTATTTTCGTATATTCCCTGAGACCAATGGTTCCTGTGTATTTAACACACAAAATTAGAGCAGTTTTGGGCAGTTAAAGTTGGTTAAAACTGAATTTTACCAACATAGACTTTACGGCGTAACACAATTTGTTAAGGCGTAATGTCTACACACTTTTACTTGTTACGGCGTAATGTCAACACATATTACGGCGTAAACTATAAGCCTCAAAACTAGAAACATGTTACGGCGTAAACCATTCGTACATGTTACGGCGCAAACATCTAAAGGCTTAAGTCCTTAACCCAACAAGAGTTTACGGCGTAAACATAAAGTTTACAGCGTAAACTATAGATATCCTGTCTTGGTAGATTACATGTTAGCTCAACAAGCGTGCACTCCACACTCTCCTAACTTGTTACCGAGCCGAACATGAAACCTCATTGGTCTCCGGTAAATCCATTACCTAAATGGCTTGATGACACTAAAATCACCAATAAAAAAAACAATTGCATCTGCTCTCAAAGCTGTCGATGAAATGGCTTTCGCCATAGAAAGTTTAAGGTTTGAAAGAGGGTGTCGATTGGAGTCTCCGGTTCGTATGCAAGAAAGGGTAAATCAATCAACAACTGAAATTCAGAGGTTGGATGATTTGATGGTGTTCCTTCAAAATGATTTGGACAAGCGTGCAACATAGATCGAAGAGTTAGTAGTGGCTAAAGAGCAGTGTGAGGCTCGTTGTCAGGCACGGAGAAGGTTAGGGCTCTTGCATATTAGATGATTCGTTATTAGCAGAAAAGAAGCCTACCAAGACTGATTACCTAGGTGAACTCGATGCAATCTTTACTCAGTATGATGATGATGATTCTTACAAAGCTCATGAGACTTTCACATGTGTTGCTTATGTTTGCTTTTTACAGAATACTTGCACATTGCAGGTTTTCCGTTTTAAGTGTCTACTTGACTATCAACATCACAATATGCTTATTTATGTGATTACTTGATAGCTTATAAATTATTTAGTAATCATATAGGCTAAATATATATAGTAGATTGAGACATTGATCATAAAAATTAGAGTTAAGTACATTTTTGGTCCTTGTGGTTTGGTGCGAGTTCACTTTTGGTCCAAAATTAAAAAAAGGATCTAAGGTAGCAAGGTGGGTATGATCAATTTGAAGCAAACGTTGTGATAACCCACAATAACATGTTGAGATGTTATCATATATATTTAAGTGTATAAGTACAAGTAATAATTCGTGTTATGCCAAGCGGTGCCACAGCCAAAATCGATTCCTATTGATTTTGTTACATACAAGTGTCGAAAGTACATTTGATCCGAATTTACAATCAATAGCAGGAAAAAAATCAACTTTATACATTTCAAGCATTCTTTTATAGTGCGCATGACCTAAACGAGCATGCCATAATGAGGAATTAACAACAGTAGAAGAAGACATATATACAGAATCTGAATCATCAGTCAAGTTCAACATAAACAAATGTCCTTTTTGTAAAAACCAAAATCCTACAAATACAACTACATATCGATAATAAATACTTCTCAGATTCAGAAACCTGCTTGTATCCACACTTATTCAACACAGGACCAGAAATTAGTTCTATACGAAGTTTATGTACATACAACACATTAACAAGAGTAAACATTAATACCAGAACATAAATTCTAAAACTACGCTTCATTGCCATGAATATGAGAAAATGTTTCATCACCCTATAAAATTACAGATTCGTCTACCACTGATCCGAATCATGGGGACAAACAACACCAACAACGATCTTACAAACTGAGTTTACGCACCAAATCAATCCACCACGCAATTGCATCAACCTACACATAAAATACTTCAGAAATTAGTGAAACAGAATATTTAACCAAACTGTTCCAAACATGCACTAAATTCTGACCTTGGTCTTGGGAATCGTCCTTAGACCCCTTTCCCGAACCACTAGCATTTGCGTTCTTCTCATTACCACTTCGGCAATCCCTCTTGAAGTGACTGTCTGCCATATTCCAAACATTCCAACTATGCATGGTTGGAACCTAGAACCACTGTTGGTACACATTGGGATCAATTTTACCTTGTTATTGTTTGTTGTGTTTGATCTTTAAGAAAAAAAATTGGATAGTAGCCACGTTCAGGGTGTAGAAAATTATCCTAATGTAGGTGTCTGGATAAATAGACATACAAATGCAAGGTAACAGATTGGTGAACGAATAAAATCACAAAACGCAGGAAATTCTTTTCTACCTAATAGAAGACCGAACATAATCTACATGTAAGATATCTCGACCTCATTAACATACTGCAGAAACTACACATTAAATTATCTGACACACTCAGTTCTCCCAATCCTACCTCCCCCTCCCTACATCTCCCTTTATAGAAAACCCCACCTCCAGCTCATCCAGTTTCACGTAAAGAGACCAAATACGCAATGAAACACCTAATGCTCGACAACTCCACAATAGATACCCCCAATAAAAGGATACAACATACACCAGACATTAACTCCATACCCCGTACGCGTCTGAACTAGCTCATGGCCTATATCCCGCCCCTCACCCCCAACACCCCCGCTACCACCAGACATCGCAAGCGTCCTATGATGCCACACATAACTATCCCCCGCTAAACCACCCAACCCAACTCATCTTCACATTGAAGACAAATTGCTCCGCAATTAAACATTACCCCCTTACCCCCACCTACCCCTTAAACTCCCTCCCCGCCTATCTACCACTCATCTCTTTCGCGTTCCCCCAACTCCCACCCCCTCGATTCTAATCCCTCTATACCCTACCTGCCTCCACTTACCCCCCATATCCCTACAAAACCACACCACCCACCACAACCGCTGATAACTACACCAATGCGCTAACCCCCTCAAACAACGAAAATTCTACCAACCAGTCAACCCTCTGCCCTCCAACAACCCCACCAAACCCCCCATTAAATATATGTCAACCCCGTGCCTCCACAACAATTCCATTTACCCTCCTATCGCACTATACAAACCACACCCCTCAATCCAACATAACAATTCGCAACATATTCCACACCCCCCGACCTTCCGTCGTTCCGACCTCCACCCCGATCCAGACCATTTAAACGGAAACCCTATTCCAATACGGGCCCCCATACTATCCCACCACCAACAACAAACAGACACCCCCAAAACTACTTTAAATTAAAAGAGGAACAATATATGAAACTCCGCCGCTGTCTCTCACACGTCCCCCCCCCACTAACCCTCTACTATCTTATTAACATAGGGTCCACAACTTCCACACCCTTGCCCATGTCACTGTCCTACGCCCTAAGAGATACCTCTAAGTTCACGATACTCCCAAGTATGACCAAAGATAAATCACTATAACCATGTTTAAAGTATTATATACGAAATCCTTGCAGGATGAGGCAACTTAACAATTATACTCGAAACATGAAATTGGATTCATCCAATTTTCAATCCATGCTATGATAATTGATCCAAGGAATCCTAAGGAGTTCATATATATTTCTTCCAATGACGAGGTCAGAATCGAGTCAAGTTGTAATTATTAAAATTACATTACGATGGAACTTCTTACTCAAAAGCATCCACGTGCCATATTACATGGATTCAAGTGAATCCCCCAACGTCCTTAGCTTATACAAACATTCGTATATACATCAAAAAAGAATCCGACATAAACCAAATTTCAATATGTGACCCTTGTATATTGTAGTCATCAAACTCTAACTTGGCTTATCTTTATTGCTTCCCACTGATGCATCTTCCATCAACTCTTGGCATCGGTAGTTGTCAACACATAACCCACCTTCAACCAGACAACAGAAAAGCATCTTCTTCTACCAACCTAAAATCATGAGCACCCCGCAAACATGTCCCAATTTCCCAAAGTTCTGTCGTCACATCCTCACCGTATTTTAACCATGATCACAACCAAATACTTTAATACGCATTGTCAGATAATTAGGTGTAATAAGAATGATCCAAGATAACTCTATTGTGCTCGTGTAACATATCCACTTTCCGAATATAATATTACGACCCTATCAAATGCCTAGGTTGCACGAAATCTCTATCGGGATAATACACAGAGAGTGACAATTTGAGTTCTAGGCTCAAAAAGGCACAATCAAGTAACAATGTAAACAAATTGTAAGAGAATTCGTGTGTTATATTTGTGTATTTTTCGTGTAATATTCCTAAGACCAATGGTTCCTGTGTATTTAACACACAAAATTAGAGCAGTTTTGGGCAGTTAAAGTTGGTTAAAACTGAATTTTACCAACATAGACTTTACGGCGTAACACAATTTGTTACGGCGTAATGTCTACACACTTTTACTTGTTACGGCGTAATGTCAACGCATATTACGGCGTAAACTATAAGCTTCAAAACTAGAAACATGTTACGGCGTAAACCATTCGTACATGTTACGGCGTAAACATCCAAAGGCTTAAGTCCTTAACCCAACAAGAGTTTACGGCGTAAACATAAAGTTTCCGGGCGTAAACTATAAGATATCCTATCATTGAGTAGATTACATGTTAGCTCAACAAGCGTGTACTCCACACTCTCCTAACTTGTTACTGAGCCGAACATGAAACCTCATTGGTCTCCATAAAAATCCATTACCTAAATGGCTTGATGACACTAAAATCACCAACAAAAAAAAAATTGCATCTGCTCTCTCAAAGCTGTCGATGAAATAGCTTTCGTCATAGAAAGTTTAAGGTTTGAAAGAGGGTGTCGATTGGAGTCTCCGGTTGGTATGCAAGAAAGGGTAAATCACTCACAACTTAAATTCAGGAAGTTGGATATTTGAAGTGTTCCTTCAAAATGATTTGGACAAGCGTGCAACAGAGATCGAAGAGTTAGTAGTGGCTAAAGAGCAGTGTGAGGCACGTTTGTCAGGTGGGGCCAGTACCAGAGAATGTAGGGCTCTTGCAAATTAGATGATTCGTTCTTATCAGAAAGAAGTCCTGTACCAATACTAGATTTCCTAGGATGAACTCGATGCGAATCCTTTACGCAGTATGATGATTGGATGATTCTTTACAAAGCTCATGAACTATTCACATGTGTTGCTTAAGTTTGCTTTTTAACAGAAGTACTTGCATATTCATTGCAGGTTTTATTTTTCGTTTTAACTGTCTACTTGACTATCAACATCACAATATGCTTATTTATGTGATTACTTGATACCAGCTTATAAATTATTTAGTAATCATATAGGCTAAATATATATAGTAGATTGAGACATTGATCATAAAAATTATGGACTACCGAGAATCATCAACTAGGATTACTACTTGAACAATTCGGTATCATTCGATTCTTTGATCTATCTAAGGTAGCAAGGTGGGTCTGATCAATTTGAAGCAAACGTTGTGATAACCCACAATAACATGTTGAGATGTTATAATATCTATTTAAGTGTGTTAGTCAAGTAATAATTCGGTTATGCCACAGCCAAAATCGATTCCTATATGCAAAATAAAGTGTTGTAGGATGATTATAGTATTCCTCTTTAAATGAGAATGGTGTTGGTCTAATGGGAGTCGGTGAGTTGATGTAATTGTAAGAGCCATGGTAATGTTGCTCCCGGTGGACTTGCTTGTTTCATAAATTAGCTTGTCGTGATGAGTTGATTCATGTAAAGTGGTCTTACTGAACCACCGGTTTTAATGAGTTTTCAAATGTTTGATACATATGATAGTACTAGAATGTTACCCGCGCAAAGCAGCGGTTTCAGAGGCATTAAAAATAAAAAAAATAAAAAATTAATAAAAATATATCAAAATGGATGTTGAATTAAATAGCACAAAATTTTAGAAAATATGGTGAAATTAAATCATAAAAAAAATAGATAAAAAGATATTTCAATTTAAAAATAAAGATGATTTTTTAATTAAGGACATGTCACTTTAAGATGTGTTTCTCTAAAATGACATGGATGGTCAAGATTGCACATAGAAAAAGTTGTTACAAAAAGTTACATAAAATGAGAGGGATGTGTTTGTTGTTGAAAAGAAATATTTCCATAAAAAGAAAGTGAAAAGTCTGAGTTTTTAGACTTTCTAAACATAGAAAGTCTCAAATGCTTTATAATGTAGTATAGATTGGTGCTTTGTGTACATGGTCTGTTTATTTTTATTCTAAGGTTCTTTCTTATCATACATTGTGCTGAAAAATATTATGGAGTAGTTTGGGTACAACTACCTACCTGTTACACCAGATGATTTTGTCTTGTTGTAATATTGTATGTAATAATATGAATGGTGCGGACCGGTATCCCTGTTTAGCCACTTCAGTGTTGGTTTTTGGTTCAGTCGGTTCTGAAACTTTGCGGGTCAACTAAACTGACCCTCTTGGTTTCGGCCATATTAAACCTCTCCTTCAGGCTAAAATGACAAACATACAAACTGAGATAGTGGGGTTCTTCACCATATTGCTACATAGAAGTGTTTGCTAATTTCCATACATTTGCTTCAAATATTTTCTAATCACGTGCGTTTGGGTAGTAACTTTCTGTTTTCCAAAAGCATGAGAAGTTCATTGGTACATTTCTTATAAGTAATTCAGTATCACAATAATGATAATAGCAAAACCCGACATTTCTCAATTAGTCTTATGTCCTTAGAAAGCTTTTATCTACTACTACTCAATGTATTAAATTACGATTGCAACAACAATATGACGGTAGATCTTCATATAAAACGATAACTTTGGTCAACTTACACCCATCATACCCATATGACCCATTTCCATTTTAGCAACTTTTTTTTGTTGACTACTTTTGCGATAAAAAAAAGCAAAAAATAAAAAAAAACCAGTTTGGCCCGTTTGTAGAAAATGATTCCAAATATGACCGTATAAAGAATATCACCATCAACTTTCACCTGACAATTTTCAATATGTACCCAAAAACTACCCGTTTTAACCCAGTTCATTATTTTACAATATGTTTGACCCACACATTTTGCTACCTCTAGAAATGATCACCACTCTGGAACCACTTACTTTTATAAGATATAGGCATGGGTCGGAGTTCCTACTTCTGCTACCTGTAGATCACATTACGGAGAAGGGGAATAACACAACCGAAGTACCTGCATATAAACCCCTTGAACCAAGATGAGGAATTGCGATGGTTACACAGTTCATTAGCACCAAACCACCTATGTTAGCCTTTTTTTCTCACAGCTTTCAACTGACGTACAATCAAAGAAATCTTCCCACTGAACCTCCCATAGAATGTGCAATAAAAGAATTCTTACGGAAGTTAAGTTTGGCTTTTGCTTAATCACTTCTAGGACCTAAAATTAGCATAATTTCATACTAAAGTGTGTCGTTAACGAATATAATAACCTCCTGGGAAAAATCCCACACCCACTATGTCTACACTATCCAATGTTTGAGATGCTGCTTTCGTTTCACAACCTGCATTACAAAAGCAACTTATAGTACAAATTAAATAAACATGACAATCCAGTATAACTAGAACTTATCTTAATGTAAACCTGAATTACATCTTCTAATCATCCCCACATGAATGTAGAAGATGATAGACACCGGTACTAAGCCACAAATACCAAATAGAGGTAAATTACGCAAAGACACATATGGCTTTGTCAACAACTTAAGAACAAACTAATAGAATTATGAGCTAAAGTAAAGTTGTTGAAAACTGCAGTAAATTTTGAAGTTACAACTTAGGAGTAATGTCATACAACATGTGCCAAATGACACCATAGAAGTCGTGATTAAGGCTTGTTCATCTGGTGATGCAGAATAATAGGCTAAGATTGATTCTTAGCATGGGACGCCGAAAACGGAACATATTCCTTTATGCCAATTTTAATTGAATTCATATCTCTTATAAATACTTGCCCAGATTAGGCGTAAGTTTTCACTCCATATCATAATCACAAATTTCTTGTTTCTTGAACTCCTTTGATATAAATGATTCTGTGAAGAGCGTTTTTACGCTCAACAAGCAAGATAGCCTGCGCGTTGCGGCGGGCCATAATTTTTTGCAAATCGATTTCGAATGAGTATTGAGTGAGAATGTGCCCGCGCGTTGCGACGGGGCTGACTTTTATTCAACGCATGTATTTTCTATCACCGAGCATTTTTTTTAACAATCACGGAATTTGAATGAGTATTTGTCGTTGGGCGAGTATAGTATTTTTTACTTATTTGGTTAACAAATATGTGGTATTCGTATTTATATAGTATGACATTTACCTGGAATCATATACTAAACATATTTGCTTATTAAAGTTCATAAACATTAACGGGGCTTGAAAGACCAAAACTGAGTGACTTAGATTTTCTGGCGAGCGAACGACTTTTAATGTGTATATAAATATAAATATGAATGCGAAATCTGTTTTAAAATATAGTCGTAAATGGCAAAAAAGTATAGGTTATTTATATAATTTAAATTTTATAGAAATGTATGGTTTCTGATCCATAGGTCGTTTATGATAAAGTTAATTAGGTAGTTAGAGAGTGTTTTGAAGTTTATATAAAAATATAGTAAATTATAATATACTATTAAAAAATACAAATATGTATATAATATTAAAAATATAAATATATATTATATTATATATAAATATATAATGTCAGAGGTTGACTTTACTTTCATGAACCATTCTATTGAGTGCGCGATAACTGACAGAACCATCAAAAAACCTACATGCACGGACTCGTTAAAAATAAAAAAAATAGATGAAAATCATCAGATAATCGGTAAGAATCCACCATATTTTTCATATCATCATGAACTCTTCCTCTTCTTTCACTTAGAGTGAGAAATGGGTGTATACTACTTCTCCCCCCTCTTTTTTATTTTTTCATTTTTTACCCTAAAGTTTAAGACATGTGCAAAATCTACCATGTAGTTTGGTTTTCTGGGTTTTCTACCAATATCAAGTTTTCTCTAGAACCCATCCCTATATATATCTTACATTATATATAACAGGATAAATAAATGACATCTCATGCAACTTAAATGCCACATAATCAACAAAGAAAGCCACCTCACACACAATTAAAGCCACGTCACCACTATATATATATTAAACTTCAATATTTTTTATAAAATCGTACGTATCTCATAAGCATTGCAATATTGGGCTCATTTTGTTCGCAATTGAAAAATCTTTCCGTGGGTATTTTTTGATCTGAATGAACCAGTAGATATGTGTTATATATTTGATAAATAAAGTTTATTAGATAAAAAAGTCGTAAATAGTTAAAAGTTGAGGGTAGGTTTTGTAAATTTTTTTATTTTGGGCCTAGTATTAGGGCCCGTGCCGAAACGACAACGTATTTCTCCGCTAATAGGATATATATTAATATTAATATCCACCCCATCTTAATTATGGTGAACAAAGGTTGTGTCTAGTAGCGACTTAACTGTTGTGTTATACGAGACATTCAGACCCGTGCGATGCACACGGGTTGTGTGCAGTAGTTGTATGCGTAATGTGTTGACGTTTAAGGATGTTTGAAAATTATTTTTAAGCGGATAAATCCGTTTGTGAATGTAATAGAAAATAGGTTAGTTAGAATGGAATGTTGTTACAACGTTTGTCTTCTATAGTTTCTACAAATTAACAACTTTTTATAATCATAATTTGCCTTTAGTTCAATAATGA
>BQNB010163846.1:0-14397 GCA_026074375.1 Tanacetum coccineum
TCCCGTTATCGTTTTTAGGGTTTTAGCTTTAATTATTTTCGTTTTTACTTTGCATTGCTTGTTTTTCCAGTAGAAATAGAAAACCCAATCAAATTTTTTTATATTCAAGCATTGTTCCCCAAACCGATACTCGATTCTCAATTCACGCCTCGTCGGGAAACGACCCAGGAAGGTTTTTTAGGGTTTTACTTTGGATAAAAGTGAAATTATTTTAAAGAGCCTTACGGAATACTTACTCTCTCACTATTATTGATATTTTTGGAATTATCCTTATATATATTGATATATTATATATATTTATATATATTTAAAGGTGTGGTTTCGAACGTGTCACACATTCACATGTTAGAAGGCCCTTTAACAAGTTTACAATAAATAAGAACAATAATTTCAATGAAAGAGTTAATACTGTTAGGGGAAATGTTACTTCTGTTAGGCTAAAAGCAGTAGTAAGTGATAATAAGGGAAATAAGGCTAATGTTGTTAAGGCCTCAGCATGTTGGGTTTGGAGACCAAAGCAAAAAGTTTTAGACCATGTCTCCAGACACATTGGTGCATCAATGAACTTTAAAATATTTGACAATTTTGATGCACAAGGCAGATCCAAGTTTGTAATGGCTTAGGTCCCCAAAAGAGCCTGATTTTCTTACTTGTTGTGCAGGGCAATCAACAACTTGAGTTGCAGGAGAAAGGAGTTATTAACAGTGGATGCTCTAGGCACATGACTGGAAACATGTCCTATCTTTCTGATTATGAAGAAATTGATGGTGGATATGTTGCCTTTGGAGGAGATCCCAAAGGAGGTAAAATCACTGGTAAAGGTAAAATCAGGACAGGAAAATTAGATTTTGAAGATGTATACTTTGTTAAGGAGCTTAAGTTTAATCTTTTTAGTGTCTCACAAATGTGTGACAAGAAGAACAATGTCCTTTTTACTGACACTGAATGTGTTGTTTTGTCTTCTGACTTTAAGCTACTTGATGAAAGTCAAGTCTTGCTTAGAGTTCCTAGAAAGGATAACATGTACAGTGTTGATTTAAGGAATGTTGTTCCTCAAGGAGGTCTAACTTGTCTCTTTGCAAAGGCTACATTAGATGAATCTAATCTTTGGCATAGGAGGCTTGGACATGTAAATTTCAAAACTATGAACAAACTGGTAAGGGGAAATCTTGCAAGAGGTTTACCTTCAAAGATTTTTGAAAATGATCATACATGTGTTGCTTGTCAGAAAGGAAAGCAACATAAAGCCTCTTGTAAGACCAAAACTGTGAGCTCAATCAGCCAACCTTTACAAATGTTGCACATGGATTTATTTGGTCCAACTTTTGTAAAGAGTATAATGAAAAAGATGTACTGCCTAGTTGTCACAGATGACTATAGTAGATTTAGTTGGGTTTTCTTTTTAGCAACTAAGGATGAGACCAGTGGAATCCTTAAGGCTTTTATAACAGGAATAGAAAATCAAATAAATCACAGAGTCAAAATAATCAGATGTGACAATGGAACTAAATTTAAGAATAAGGAAATGAATCAGTTCTGTGAGATGAAAGGGATTAAGAGAGAATTTAGTGTTGCTAGGACTCCACAACAAAATGGAGTAGCTGAAAGGAAAAACAGAACACTAATAGAGGCTGCTAGGACTATGCTAGCTGATTCAAAGTTACCTACTACCTTTTGGGCTGAAGCAGTTAATACTGCTTGTTATGTACAAAATAGGGTATTAGTAATTAAGCCTCACAACAAGACCCCTTATGAACTTTGCCATTGTAAAACACCAAGTTTAAGCTTTATGAGACCATTTGGGTGTCTTGTTACAATTCTTAATACCTTAGATCACCTAGGTAAGTTTGATGGAAAGGCTGATGAAGGATTCTTTGTTGGATACTCTGTGAATAGCAAGGCATTTAGAGTATTTAACAGTAGAACCAGGATAGTAGAGGAGAACTTGCACATTACTTTTCTTGAAAATAAACCTAATGTTGCAGGAAGTGGACCAGAATGGCTTTTTGATATTGATACACTAACAAAATCTATGAATTATAAGCCAATTATTGCAGGGAATCAAACTAATGGTAGTCCAGGTACAAAAGCATGTGATAATGCAGGTAAAGCTAGAGTGGAGATAATACCTGGCAAAGATTACATACTACTACCATTTTTGACTCAAGATCCAATATTCTCCTCTAGTTCAAAGGATTCTTCTGATGTTGTATTCAAACCATCAGGGGAGGAGGAAAAGAAGGATGCTGAAGCTCCAGAGAATGAAGATAGTGAGGTGCTAAATACAGAGGATCTAAGAGTTAATCAAGAGAAGGATGAAAATGTTAACAGTACTAATAATATTAATACTGTTAGTTCAACTGTTAATACTGCTAGCATAGAAGATAATGCTATTGATAAGAATATAGTCTATGGAAGTGCTGATGATCCAAATATGCATAATTTGGAAGAAATTGACTATTTAAATGATAATGAAGGTGTTGGTGCAGAGGCTGACATGAACAATTTAGACACATTCATGCCTGTCAGTCGTATTCCAACTACCAGAATTCACAAGGATCATCCAGTTGAACAAATCATTAGAGATATACATTCAGCACCTCAAACCAGAAGGATGACAAAGAGTGTGACTGAACATGGTATGTTTAGTTCAGTGCAACAGAGGATCAACCACAAAGATTTTCAGAATTATCTGTTTGCTTGTTTTCTATCACAAGCAGAACCCAAGAAGGTAATCCAAGCTTTGATAGACCCAAGCTGGATAGAAGCAATGCAGGATTAGCTTCTTCAGTTTAAATTGTAGCAAGTTTGGACATTGGTGAATTTACCATATGGCAAGAGGGCCATTGGAACAAAATGGATCTACAGAAACAAGAAAGATGAGAGAGGTATTGTGGTTAGAAACAAGGCAAGGTTGGTTGCACAAGGTTACACTTAAAAAGAGGGAATAGATTATGATGAGGTTTTTGCTCCAGTTGCTAAGATTGAAGCAATTAGGCTGTTCTTAGTATATGCCTCATTCAAAGACTTTGTAGTATACCAGATGGATGTGAAGAGTGCATTTCTATATGGCAAGATTGAAGAGGAATTTTATGTCTGTCAACCTCTAGGGTTTGAAGATCTAGAGTTCCCTGATAGAGTTTACAAGGTAGAAAAGGCACTATATGGTCTACACCAAGCTCCTAGAGCTTGGTATGAGACTTTATACACCTATTTATTAGACAATGGATTTTAGAGAGGTTAGATAGATAAGAATTTGTTAATTAAAAGAGTTAAAAGTGATATTCTACTAGTTCAAGTATATGTTGATGATATCATTTTTGGATCTACTAAAAAGGAGTTATGCACTGAGTTTGAGAAATTGATGCACAAGAAGTTCCAGATGAGTTCTATGGGTGAGCTCACTTTCTTCTTAGGACTACAAGTGACACAGAAAGATGATGGGATTTTCATCAGTCAAGACAAGTATGTGGATGAAATTTTGAAGAAGTTTGGTTTTTCAACTGTGAAGACAGCAAGTACACCTATGGAGACTTCAAAGCCTTTGCTGAAGGATGAAAATGCTGAAGATGTTGATGTTCACTTATATAGATCAATGATTGGCTCATTGATGTATTTAACATCTTCAAGGCCTGATATTATGTTTGTTGTATGTGCATGTGCAAGATTCCAAGTCACACCTAAAGTTTCACATCTTCATGCTGTGAAAAGAATCTTTAGATACCTGAAAGGTCAACCTAAATTGGGCCTTTGGTATCCTAAGGACTCACCATTTGTCTTGGAAGCTTATACTGATAGTGACTATGCTGGTGCAAGTTTAGACAGGAAATCCACAACAGGAGGTTGTCAATTTCTTGGAAGAAGACTGATTTCATGGCAATGCAAGAAGCAAACTGTGGTTGCAAATTCTACAACTGAAGCAGAATATGTAGCTGCATCAAACTGCTGTGGACAGGTGTTATGGATCCAAAATCAATTGCTTGATTATGGATACAACTTTATGAACACCAAGATTTTCATTGATAATGAGAGTACCATCTGCATAGTTAAGAATCCAGTGTTTCACTCAAAGACTAAGCACATTGAGATTAGACATCACTTTATCAGAGATTCTAATGAAAAGAAGCTTATTCAGATGATCAAGATTCATACAGATCAGAATGTTGCAGATTTGCTCACAAAAGCATTTGATGTTAGCAGATTTCAATATCTGATTGCAAGTATTAGAATGCTTAACCTCTGAAGTATTGATTGAGGGGAGGTTAATTGTGTTAATATGCAGCGGATTTTGCACAAATAATGCTTAAAATGGAATGAAACATCAGCTAATGATGGAATTCAAGTTAGTGTTGTTGGCATAAATTATTACTGGTAAGTATAATTAGTTTTGCTGTTATAATTAATACTGTGAGCATTGAGAGAAAGCAAAAACAGATAGAGAGAAAAAGTGAGCTTAAAAGAATTAAGAGAAATCAAAAACAGACAGAGAGAATTGTAAGCAAAAAGAAATGAGAGATGTAGTGAGTTCAAAAACAGAAAGAGAGATCTGTGAAACAAAAACAGACAGAGTGATTCAGTGAGAAAAAAAATTGAGAGATAAAGTGAGAATAAAAAACATAAAGAGAGCTTGTAAGAATCAAAATTGATGATGGAAATGCTTTTTGGAACGAAATTGAGGTTAAAACTGGTAACTCAAAAGTTAATGTTGTTGTGCATTACTTAGTACTGTTGGGCGAAAGTTAGTACTGCTAGGCAAAAGTTAGTGCTGCCAGGTTACTTACTACTGCTAGGTTACCATTGGAGTTACAACTGCTGAGGGTATTCTTTGACTATAAAATGGAAACTTCGTGTATAGGTTTCCTTTATTACCTATTTAAGCGCATACAATCACACCATATTCGTTATTAATCCTTCTAATACTCTCTTAATTACAAACCCAACCATAATTTCATCATCGACTTCAACAATTATCATTAATTGAGGCTCTAAAATTTGCTAATTCACATAACATGATTGCTTACTTAGAAAAATCCATGGAGAATGCTGATTTTGATAAGATAGTGGACTTTCTGATTGCTAGCCCTATCAGATATTCCTTAACTATAAGTCTAACTATCTATGTGTCTTATATTGAGCAGTTTTGGTCTAATGCAAAGATTAAAACAGGCAATAATCAAACACAAATACATGCCGAAGTTAATGGCAAGACAGTAATAATAACAGAATCATCTGTGAGGAGAGATCTTCACTTTAATGATGAGGATGGTATTACTTGTCTAACAAACACTGAGATTTTTGAAAACCTTCAATTGATGGGATATGAAAAACTTTCTGATAAACTTACTTTTCAAAAATCTTTCTTTCCCCCTCAATGGAAGTATCTCATTTGTACCATCTTATAATGTTTAAGTTCTAAATCAACTGCTTGGAATGAATTTGGTACTAATATAACATCAGCAGTTTAATTTTTCTAAATTGATTTTTGATGGTATGTTGAGAAACTTGGATCCTAATTCTAAAAAGTTTTTAATGTATCCTAGGTTTTTACAACTGTTTTTTAACAATCAAATTAAAAATCTTGAAGCAGTTTTTAATGATGAATATGATACACCTTCTCATACAAAAAAGGTTTTTGCAAACATGAGAAGGCAAGGAAAATATTTTTCAGGGACAATTACACCATTATTTCCATCTATGCTTGCATCACAAGCAGTTGAGGGTGAAGGTTCAGGATAACCCTCTGAACCCCAACATACACCTACTACTGCTTGACCATCTCATGTTGTACCAATCCTTACTGTTGCATTATCATCACACCCCAAAAAGACCCACAAACATAGGAAAACCAAAAGAAAGGCCACTGAGATATCTCAGTCTAGTAGACCTACTACCCTTGTAGTAGATGAGACTATCTATGAGGAAAGGGGAGATAGTGTGGAAAGGGCTGCCACTACTACTGCTAGCTTAGATGCAGATCAGGACAGTGGTAACATAATTAGGACTCAGTCCATGGCAACACATAATGAGCCTATTTCTCAGGGAACTAGTTTAGGTAGTGGTCCTAGGCGCCAAGATACCATATTTGGGGACATACCTGCTCAAACTAGGTTTGAGAGGTTGTCTAAACAGTCCAATTATCCACCTCTCTCAAGAGTTAACACACTTGGAAGTGGGGAGGACAGTATGAAACTAAATGAATTAATGGAAATTTATACAAGATTGTCTGAAAGGGTTCTTGTCTTGGAGAATATCAAGACTGCTCAGAATTTGGAAATTATTAATCTAAAGAAAAGAGTCAAGAAGTTGGAAAAAAAGAAAAAGGCAAGAACTCCACAACTCAAGAGGAGGTTATTCAAAGTCAGGATAGAGTCTTCTGTTAAAAAGAGTTTGGGTGATCAGGAGGATGCATCCAAACAGGGGAGGAATGGAATCGATCAAGATGAAGAGATTTCATGGTTTCAAGAAGATGCAGAGACTCGGGGAGGTATGGTCATGATTTTGAAGTTAATACTGCTTGTACATCAATTACTACTGCCAGTATTAATATTACTACTGCTGAACCTGTTACTACTGCCAGTGCACTAGTTACTACTGATGGTGTATCTATTAGTACTGCTAAACCAAGTACTCCTCCAACAACAACAATTCTTATTGAAGATGAAGATATCACAATTGCTCAGACCCTTATGAAATAAGAAGTGTGAAATCAAAAGAAAAATCAAAGGAGAAAGGAGTATCTAGTGAAACTACTGTAAGACCAACAAGAGGAGTGATTATGAAAGAAGCTAGTGAAACTATTACAAGACCAATAGTACCACCTCAACAACAACTTGATCCTAAAGATAAAGGAAAAGGTATCATGCAGGAGCCTGAAAAACCAGTAAAAGTGAAAGGCAAAGATTAGATTGAATTTAATGAGGAAGTTTCTCGAAGATTGGAAGCTCAAATGCAAGCTGAATATGAAGAAGAAGACTAAGAAAGGATTGCAAGACAAAGAGAAGAAGAGGATAACTTAATTTCATGGGATAATAATCAAGCTATGATGGAGGCAGATTATGAGCTAGCTCAGAGACTATAAGCAGAAGAACAAGGAGAGTTGACCATTGAAGAAAGATAAAAACTATTTGTAGAGCTCATGGACAAAAGGAAGAAGCACTTTGCAAAGCTTAGAGCTGAAGAGACCAGAAGAAAACCACCAACCAAAGCCCAAAAGAGGAATCAAATGTGTACTTATTTGAAAAATATGGATAATTACAAGCATAGTCAGTTAAAGAACAAAAGTTTTGAAGAAATTCAGATGTTATTTGACAATACTATGAAGTGGGTAGATTTATTTGTTCCTATGGATTCAGAGGTTATGGAAGGAAGTAAAAGCCAAGCAGAAGGAAGTAAGAAAAGAACTTGATGAAGAAAGTGTCAAGAGATAAAATCTAGAGGATGATACTGAGAAGGCAGAGCTTAAAGCTTGTTTGGAGATAGTTCCAGGTGATGCTGTCACTATTGAATCTTTAGCTACAAAATATCCAATAGTTGACTGGAAGACACACATTCTAGCAGAAGACAAGATGTATTATCAGATCATTAGAGCTTATGGAAGTGCTAAATTTTACAAGATATTTAGTGTGATGCTTAATGATTTTGACAAACAAGATGTGTTAGATCTATACAGGCTGGTAAAGGAAAGATTTGAGACAACAAGCCTAGAAGGATATGACAGATTGGTTTAGGGAGATCTAATTACTTTATTTGAACCAAGTGAGGAAGATAAAATCTGAAAAGCTCAACAGGACTACACATTGATAAGCTGGAGGTTATATGATTCAAGTGGAGTTCATTTATTGTTGATGGATACTGGAATTACTATTCACATGATGGTTGAAAAGAAATATCCTCTTACATAAGAAATGCTATCAAGAATGTTGAGTGGGAAGCTAGAAGTTAATTATGAGTGTGAAATGGCTTTTGAGCTTCTCAGATTTACCAAGTCACAGTACAAGAAGTGAAGAGATGTTTGAATACATCCTCCTGATAAAGATAAAGCTTTTAATCAAGAAACTTAAAGATTCATAAGGTGAACATCAAGTTTAGGGGAGGATTGTTGGGATTAAAAGACATCTGAGTGCTGTTGAAGATACTGCTACTAAATATGGAAGTTACTACTACTGGTTATATTTCTACTGCTGATGAAGTTTAAAGAAAATATTCTAAGTCATTACTACTTCTAGTTGTAAAGTTACTACTGCTAGTATTAGTTACTACTACTAGAAGAGTTTCTGCTGTTAGAGTTTAGTTAGTAGTGTTAGTTTGTTTTAGTACTGCTAAAGTGATATGTATGAGATATTTTAAGAAAAGATATGTATGTATAGAAAACACGTTGTAAGCCCATTAGGATTCCTTGGTGTACAAAAGGAGACCCTAGGGCATGTAGTTTATATATATCTCATCTTCATATCATCTAGAAATTGTTTTGTTATAGCTTCAAGGTTTTGTATAACCCTAACACTATCAATAGTGTTTGTATCAATATATTGAGGCTTAAAGTTTGGTATTATACAATCTTTTTGATTATTGTTTTATTGCTTATTCTTCTTAGTATCATAGACTAGATTCCTCGTAGTCTTTGATATATTCAATAAAAGTTTCTACCATAGTTGTCTTGGATTTATTCAATACAACTAAACTTTTTATAAGCTAAGTAAGATCTATTCAAATGGGATCAACAAAAAAGCTTAAATTATGCTCAAATTTAAAAAAATTTCAAGCATACTTTTGTGAAATTACTTGATGCATAACCCGCACATAATAACCCTTGTTAGATATTATGAGGATTTAACCATTCCGTTTCTAAATGTTTACCCAAATTCCATAAAATATGAGTGTGACGGTGATGTTGTAGACTTTAGAACTTGGCGTGGTATATCACTCGAGACCACAATTATGAGTATTATGGCTTTAATTGGAGTAACTTGTTTAAATTGGTAAATCTTATGATTACACCCAAATCGCCTTTACATGTTGCTTATTAACTAACTACACCGGTTAGTTAACCTCCTATTTAAACCCTTTTCCACTCTCATCTTTAGAGTGATGATCCACTAGAAAAACCCGTAGAGCCAATCCTTTAGAAATTTACACCAACTATTTGTTTCGTTACACCATTACACCTTAACCTACCCTGTTAGATTAAGTTTAATTTACAGTTGCTAGTTGCTTAAAGTGTAAAGTTTGTATTTCCCGAGTCTTGTGTTATTTTCTATCTTTGGTGCGGTTGAAAATTTACATATTGCAAATGGGAATGTATATTAGTAGTCTCATGTGATTTTACTACCATTACAATTATTGGTGAATCCGAAAAACGAAGGAACTATCAAAGAAATTATCCGGAATTATTATGATCGTGAAAATGGTGAAACTACACCGAGATTTGAAGAATAGTTAAAAAAAGAGAAAGAAAGTTTAAAGATAATTGTTTCGCAACTACCAAATGAATTACATGAAGGATCGATTATTCGTTGATATGTCTACAAAATCAACGATGTAGAGTATTATACAAAGTGGAAGATATCGGCACTTACCTTGTAGAGTATGTAAAGTTTTGGGATGATTGGGAAGTTGACCGTTACGGGAATGCCAACTTAGGTTGTTGTTTTTTATCGATGATCAAGACGTTGTAAATAGTTGTGTCTTAATCATGGTAACGGTCAGGAAAATAGTGTCTAGCAACTTGTATCTTAAGTCTTAATCTATTTGTTTCTTGATTTTTAACAACAATTTACTTCCCTCTCACCTAATTATTAGCCGCTGGTTTTACGCGAATGAGGACTTGTTCGAGCGTGCATGTCTATTCCGTCGTTACGGCCATGTATGCATGTCTTAGCTGCCTCGTTGGTTTACGACTTTTTGTGAAAGTTAGAAGGTTCCTACCCTATATCATTCTTCATTCTAACCGTTGGTTAAATTCAAATGGGGATGTGATCGAACACACGTGTCTATTTCATTGTTACGGCCATGTATGTGTGCTTCAGCTGCCTTGTTGGAATGGTACTACTTGTGAAAGATTGTAGATTGAACAACCGTGTGCCTTTCCATACAAAAACCCATATTTACCTTTATAAACTTGTTACTCCTTGGCTTTAGTGGTGGAGATGTGTATCCTTGCCAAGCTTATGATAGAATACTCGTCACGACCGAGCAATTGAGCAAATTAGTTACATGTTACCACATAGATTAGTTGAGTGATTTGAGTGTTTTCATCTTCCTATTTCGTGAGGTGTTTGGTTGTGTACTTGTAATAGATCAAATAAATGCTTTAACAGAAAATATCCTTAGGGATACATTTTTATAAACATCTAAAGGCTACTTAAGGACAAGTAGGATTCAAGTGGGGGATATTTGATGACATCAAATAACGTCTATTTTATTGCATCACTTATCCCAAGTTATTAACCCATTTTGTATAGTTATTGCAAAAAATTATTAGTTAATCGTTTATATTTGAGAATTGCAGTAATTATGAAGTAATTGGTGAAAGTTAGCAAAAGGCGCGCATTCTGGAGCTTAATGTGACATTCTTGGTTGCGTTTTGGGTGAAGGAAGCATATTGCGTTTTGATCATTGCGTTTTGACCTAGAGGTTGCGTTTTGATCGTTGCGTTTTGATCATTGCGTTTTGACCTAGAGGTTGCGTTTTGGTCGTTGCGTTTTGGTCGTTGCGTTTTGACTACAGGTTGCGTTTTGAAGACTTTTGTTGCGTTTTGACTAGGGGATACTCTGCCCAATTTTTTAATTGGTTGCGTTTTGATCAAATCGCAACGTTGCGTTTTGATAAAACCTTAAGAGTCTCCATTGCGTTTTGACTCGAGACTCTTCATTGCGTTTTGAGAATTTTCATTGCGTTTTGATAATTCTTCATTGCGTTTTGACCCTAAACTTCACTGCCTTTTGACAAAACTTCAATCAACATTAAGTTAACGTTAACTCAACCAAACCAAATCTCAATCAAACAACATATCACCTAATCCATCAAACAATCATCACTTTTAACATACAATCACTAATCATTGATCGATCAACATAATCATATCACAAGTAATCATTATGGCTAATCTTTCAGAGGACATCCAATGTGCCGGTTCCGATACCCGACCACCGATGCTTGATAAGGCTGACTTTGCTTCATGGCAACAACGTATTAGATTATACTGTCGGGGTAAGGATAATGGGATAAACATCTTAAAGTCAATTGATGAAGGACCATTTCAGATGGGGACCACGCGAGGAATCATTGATGAAGGAACGGAAGGTCCAATCAATCTAGGTCCTGAACGACCTCGTGTTTATTCGGAGCTGTCACAGGAGGAGAAGGACAGGTACAATGCAGACATCCGGGCAACAAACATCATACTTCAAGGTCTACCAAAAGATATCTATTCACTCATTAATCATTACACTGATGCTAAGGACATATGGGACAATGTGAAGATGCTTTTGGAAGGATCGGAACTAACAAAGGAAGACCGTGAATCACAACTGTATGATGACTTTGAACACTTTCGTCAGAACAAAGGCGAAACCATTCACAACTATTATGTCCGGTTTGCCAAGCTCATCAATGACATGCGGAACATCAAGATGACAATGTCAAAAATACAGTTGAACTCCAAGTTTGTGAATAACATGCTTCCTGAATGGGGTAGGTTTGTTACAGCTGTGAAACTTAACAAAGGATTGAAGGATTCAAACTTTGATCAACTATATGCTTACCTGAAGCAACATGAGGCACATGCCAACGAGAACAAGATGATGTTGGAACGTCTCACACAACAGACAGTTGATCCTCTTGCCTTGATGTCCAATGTCTCACCTCAACATTATCCTTCTCAGTCATCAACGAATCCACCCACCACATATCATCAACCACATTCTACTGACACCACACAATCTGATTTGGGAATTTCTCCAACTATGTGGCTACTGAACCATTCCCTGCAGGTGGATTTTAGCACTTAAGATTGAGGAGTCAATTAGTATGAATGAAATACTTCCACTGTGGAGAGAAAAGGCTTTATAAAAAGTAAGGATTTTAAGAAGACTTTTCATACCCCATACGCGCCAATTCTTCAAAGATAGTAGCAGTTAGAAGATAATCAGTACCTTCTGCATCATCCAAGTAAAGATCTCTCCTTATGCTTCACTCCGTAACAATAACCCTTTTCTTATCAACTAGGTCTTGTAACTGTCGCCACTCTCATTAAACTTATCTTGTACCTTGGTAGTTGCCTAAAATTGTTAATACAAGATTTTTGTGTAGGATTACTCAGTTTGATGTTAAGGATATGAAACAGAACTTGCTTTCAGGAAATCGATTATCTCCGCAACCCATCACTTTCTTTGGGTTTTTTCCAGAACGCGGACCACATTGTGGTATTCACAAAACTTGGGCTTGACATAATGATAAATTTATGATCAATGATGAAAATTGACAATTAGGGTTTTATGGTAATAGAGAGTGTTGAATAGTGAAATTCGAAATAAAAAAGTAAATGAAACCCTTAATCGAAGTATTTATAGAATCACCCTCAACAACAGAAACTTGAACTGGCAGTATTAACATACGCTTAACAGCAGAAACAAATACGGACAGTACTAATTTAAGCCTAACAACATTAACTTAAGCTTAGCAGCATTAAGTTGAAACTGAGTAGCAGTAAAAAGAATACTCCAAAAATCATTCAATCTTCATTCCAATAAGCAACTTTCATTATCAATTTTGATTCACACATACTCTCTTTCTGTTTTTATGCTCACAACATCACTCAATTCTTTTTGCTCACATAATCACTCATTTATGTTTTTATGGACACATCTCTCTTTTTATTTTTAAGCTCACAAAATCTCTCATTTCTTTTGGCTTACCAAGACACTCTTTCTGTTTTTATATGACAGTTGTGTACAAAATTTCATCAATTCCAATGAGTTTCATACTGTCCTCCCCACTTCCAAGTGTGTAACCTCTTGAGAGAGGTGGATCAATGGACTGTTTAGATGTAATCTCAAACCTAGTTTGAGCATTCACATCCCCCAATATGACATCTTGGCACCTGGGACCACTACCTGAATCCATTCCCTAAGGAGTTGATTCATTAAGTGTTGCCATGGATTGGGTCTTATTTGATGTTACCACTGTCCTGCTCTGCTTCTAAGCTAGAAGCAGTAGTGGCAGCCCTTTCCATTCTGTCACCCAACTCCTTATGGACAGCCTCATCACCAACCTTTGTCAGGGGGACCACTAGACTGAGGTATCTTGGTGTCCCGACCTCTTTTGATATGCCTAGATGTGTTTTGATCCCTTTTGAACATACTCATGATATAACACATCCATGCTTTTTGGTTGTAGAAATAAGGAACCTCCCCTCAAACAATGCCTCAAGTGATAAGAATTGGAAACAGTTGCAACTTTGGTGCCCATGTCCTCTTAACAGCATTAACATTTGCCTGGCAGTAGTAATTTTCTGCCTAGCAGTATTAACCGAAGTCGAACAGCATTAACTCTATCTTCAATAATTATGCAACAACATGCTACTATCATCAACATGCAACCAATAGAAAAGATAGATAGAAATGTGGGAAATTCATAAGGCTCCATATTTATGCCGATATTATACTATTACAACATTAACTAATTAAAGACCGAAGCTCCATCGTAGAGTGACCGAACTTCCTTGTTCGACTCAATAAATTAAGGCTAACAAGATCCAAAGTATTTTCTTGACAGCATTAAGTATGACTAACAGTTTTAACAAACAGTCTTAAGTATAACTAGCAGTTTTAATTATACTTTGCAGTACTAATTGACAAGACAAACAGTTTTAACCCTTTACAAAACTTTTACAAAAACATAAAGAGATATAGACATTTAAGGATTAAGCATTCCAATACTTGAGACCAAGTACTGAAACCTTCCAGCATCAAAACCTTTTATAAGAAGATCTGCAACATTATAATCAGTATGAATTTTAACCATTTGTATTAACTTTTTAGTATTGCAGTATCTTATAAAATGATGCCTAATCTCTATATATTTTATTTTAGAATGTTGAACAGGATTTTCAATAATGCAGATAGTACTGTTATTGTCAATATTAATGATAGTGTTCATGAAATTGTACCTATAATCTAACAATTGGTTTTGAATCCAGAGTACTTGTCCACAGCAACAAGCAGCAGCCACATATTCAGCTTCAGTTGTAGAAGTGACAACTACAATTTGCTTCTTACACTGCCAAGATATCAACCTGTTTCCCAAAAACTGACAACCTCCAGTTATAGACTTCCTATCTTGAGTTGCTCCAGCATAGTCACTATCAATGTAAGCAACCAGTTCAAATGGAGAATCCCT
>BQNB010163847.1:0-14397 GCA_026074375.1 Tanacetum coccineum
TTTCATTTATATTGTGCAGGTAACGGATATCTAAGAAAATGACAAAAACGAAGCCAAAACGACAAACCCGAGCACGAAATGGAAAGAGCGTGAAAAAGTCAAAAAGTCAAAGTCAAAGTCAACCAATTCAAAGTCAAAAGTCGAAGATGAAGCCAGTATCGAAGAAATGTTAAATGGGCCAACCCGTACTCATCTAATAGGCCGGGTCAGCCCATTAAAACATTATGCAGACCATAAAAAGCCCAAAGTCAAATATATACTTACCCGGCCCAATTACTAAGCCCAATCTCACTTAACACCATAAACTCATTAACACCCTTACACTGTTAGTCCTCGGGGATTAACAACGTCAGTCCAAAAGGACTAACGATGCAAACATATAACAAAAATAGGGGATTAACCCCGTTATCTTTAAACCCAAAACCCTTTTTCTCGCCAAACTTTTGGCACTATTCATAATCTTCTACCCCACTCCCTAAAACCTGTTACCCTGCTCCCCAAAACAAATATGTCACCATCCCATCTCAACCCCACCTCATAAACAGCCAAAGCGACCTTGGCAATCCTCTAAATCCCCATTCGTCAAGGAATGAAGATAAAGATTCAATGGCTCAGATTGATTGGCTTGGTGAACAAGATAATTGGACGACTTAAATGATGATTTTGAGTTACTCACACAACAAGCACACCTCCTGGCTCACTCACATAACTAGCACATTGAAGACCCAAGACTTTGAATTTTTTTATATAAATAGGTCCCTTTGTAAGCCCTTGAGGCATGTAGTTTTAATCTTGTTTTAACTTTCAGCTTATATTTAATGTTTTTAGCTTATTAAAAGAAACCTTGTACTGTTTTTCTTGAAGTTTAATGAAATCTAAATTTTTATGTTTTTATCCTGTTTTTGAGTTAAATGCATTTTATGATTTGAAAAACGTTTGACAAGCTCACAAAAGTTATTTTTATTCCATACTTAAGTTGTTTGCTTAAACACTATAATTTTTTCTATAACTATTAGTGTTTAAGCCATTTTTACCAAAATTTACTCAAAAAGCTCATTTGAAAGATAAGCCAGAAAAGGAAGGGCTTATAGGTTTTACTAGCTTGTCTTTGACAAGCTAGAGCTTGTAGATCAGCTTATTTAAGCACTTTTTGCCTTGTTTAGAACAAGGGCTTTTGTAAGTTCTCATTTTTAAGTTTTAAAGCTTATTTACTATTTTTCTTATTTCTTTGCTTATTACTGCTTATTTCTTTGCTTATTTTTGCTTATTATTGATGTCTAATGCTTATTTATGCTTGCTTATAACCTATAAGTCATTTTGTTATGTTTTAGTTTAAAACTGTCTTAAATAGTGTAAACTACTTATTTTGTTTGCTTATTTTCTAGTGCTTATTTATTGTTGGAATTTGCTTATTATTGCTTAATATTTATTGTTATTAATCTGTCTTTAAAAACCTTAGCTTATATCAGTCTTTTTCAAGCTTAAAATGGAATTTGGATTGTCAAAGGGGTGTTTGGGTTAAGGTTCAAAATGGGTCAAAACAAGGTGAAAATGGTTTTGGGTCATTAATCTAACTTTAACAGGTTTTTAAGTGCTTTTAATCAGTTTCCAAAAGTTTTTAAGGTTTAAAACTTATTTTCAAAGTTTTTTGTATGTGTGTTTTAAATCTGTGGTAATTTTATCTTTTACTTTAGCTTATTTGGTTTAATTTTGATTAAGTGCTATTTGGTGTCAATTTCATGCTTGTTATGAGTCTAAAAATGCTGTAGAATAAAAGTGGTTAAGTGCGGCATTTACAATTTAAGTTTAAGTAAAAATCTGTCAAGTTCATGTTTCAGTTTCTAATGTTTTGAAAAGCCACTTTTCAATCTTAAATTTAGGTTAGTTAAAAGCTGTTTTTAGAGTCTGAATTTAAGAGCATAAGCTCATTAGTTGTCAATCTTTGTTAGGATTAATGTTTTCCATAACTTAGTACCGACAATACAAATAGTTAGTACTGTCAGTTATACTTAGTACCGACAGTACAAAGTAGTTAGTACTGTTAGTCAGTTAGTACTGTTAGTAGAAAGTTAGTTAGTACCGTTGAGAAGATATTTAAAAGATATTTATGAGATATTTTAGAAAAAGATATGTAAGCCTTTTAGGGTTATCCTTGATATATAAAAGGAACCCTAGGCATAGTTAGACACAGACGTGGTCATAGAGTTCTACACAAGATAATACAGAACACATAGTTATCATAGTTAGCAATCTGTAATCCTCAAGAACACTTTAACAAAGTTGTTATTCAGTTGTTCATTGTTCTTCTTAGTACCTGTGTTAAGATTCCGCATTAACACATAGTATTCATAGTCATAGTTTCTACATAGTCATTTGAATATACCACCCTTGGCTATCATCCTTATTGGCTGCAAAGATCCATTTCAGTTATAATAGACCAACACCCATCATGGCTTTTCTCTTCTCCGTCAGATTGATACTTTCTACAATAGTTTAAATCAATCTGTTCAGGATTCTCTTAATTTTGCAGTTGGTGGTAATTTCTCAACTAAGAATACCCAAGAAGCTTTGACTATTATTGAGAACAAATCTAAAGTTCAAACTTCTTGAAACAAACCTCAAGTTTCAAGTGCTAGTGGAAGCTCGATTCAAGATGCTGCTATTAACGCTCTCACTAAGCAGGTTGAAGCTCTCATCTCTTCTATGAACCGACCAATTAATTCGATACAAAATGGTTGTGAGACTTGTGGTGGTCCACATGCTTATTATGAGTGTACAAGCCGCCGATGGCTACACTCAAGAGGATGTATATGCTACTACAACCGGATACCTTAAAATCCGGTGGTAAACTCTAATCAACCCAAGGTAACCGTAATCTTTTAAGCTATCATTCCAATAATTATCTTGGACTACCTGGATTTAATCAAGGAAATAATCAGAATCAGGGAAACAATCAAGGAAATAATCAGGGAAATTATCAAAATAATCAAAGCAGGAACTAGATTTAGAACCAAAATCGATATAATCAAGGTTCTCAAAACCAAGGGTATAATCAAAACAGGGGTCAGATTTACAACCAAGGAAATAATTACAATCAAAATCAGGGATATAATCAAAATCAAGGTCAGAATGTTAATCAGAATCAAGCTCAGCCGAATGTTCCGTCTTTGGTAGATATGATGTTACAACATATGAGATCGACTGACGCTAGGATGCAACAAATGCAAACTCACAATACCCAACAAATGCAACATTTGTAAAACCAAAATACCCAAATGGTAAATCTCCTGAATCAAATGCAAAAATCCCTCCAGGAGAGACCTTAGGGAGTGCTTCCGAGCAACATCGTTCCCAACCCACGAGAAGATCTTAAAGTTATCACTACATGGAGTGGTGTTACTTTAGCTGGACCTTCAGTTCTTCCTCCTCTTTCTTATTCTAAGGAGGTGGAACGAGACCCGAAGTTGACCACGGACCAGGTACTCACCGAGAGTACCACAAGAGTCCCATCTCCGGTAGTCCAGCCGTCTCCAACTTCTAAGCTTCCTCCTGCTCCTGCTTCTTCTTCTTCTGTGATTCCTAAGCAAAATCCTCGTTAACCTCCAATTCCATATCCTTTGAGGTTGAATAAGGAGAAGCTTCAAGACAAGTCTGATATACAAATTTAGTTTCTTGCAAATGTTTAAGAAACTATACTTCAATATTAGTTTTGCTGAATCTTTAGCTCACATGCCAAAGTATGCTAAAATGGTTAAAGATCTCCTTACTTATAAGGAGAAACTTCTTGAATTATCAAATGCTCCCTTGAATGAGAACTGCTCAACTGTCCTCCTCAAAAAGTTACAAGAAAAACTTTGAGACACTGGGAGATTTCTCATTCCATGTTATTTCTATAGGATTGAGTCATGCATGGCCCTAGCTGATCTAGGTGCTAGCATTAACTTAATGCCCCTTTTTGTGTGGAAGAAACTATCTCTTCCTAAGCTTACTCCCACTCGAATGACCCGAGGTAGCTACCCGGACTGTTGCTTATCCAGCCGGTATAGCCGAGGATGTCTGCTACGAGAGGAAAAGTTCACTTTCCCTGCTGACTTTGTTGTCATCGACTATGATGTCGATCCTCGTGTTCCCCTTATCTTAGGGAGACCCATCTTGAGGATGGCCCATGCTCTAGTCGACGTACACGGAGAAGAGTTAACTCTTCGAGTCGGTGATGAGAAATTGGTCTTCAACGTTGAAAGCACTTCAAAATATCCTCGAAAGCATGGTGATGAATCAATCCATAAGATTGACATCCTTGATATTACATGCGAGGATCATTTTCATGAAGTGCTAAATGTTCAAAAGTCCATTAATCCATTGAGTGACAGTCCCACTCCTTCTTCGGACCCTGTTGTTGCATCTCTCTCCCCTTCTCTCACTCCTTTCAGGGATAGTGATTTTATTTTGGAGGAGATCGACACTTTTCTTGCTTCTGATGATTCGATATCACCGGATATCGATGACGGAATATTTGATCCGGAGAGATATCCGTCTTATTGAGGAATTATTAAATAATGAAATCTTAAATGATCTCCCTTCTCCTCTTCCTGTGTTTGAGATTAATGAAACTAAAAAGATTAAAACTTTAATCAATGATCCTCCTGATCTTAAACTCAAGGACTTACCCCCTCATCTCGAGTATGCATTTTTAGAGGGAACTTCAAAGTTACCCGTCATTATTGCTAAAGGCTTGAAGAGGGAGGAAAAAGAATAGCTTCTAAAGGTTTTAAAGTCACATAAACGGGCGATAGCTTGGAAAATATCTGATATTCGGGGCATTGATCCTAATTTTTCACCCATAAGATAATCATAGAAGATGGTTTTAAACCGTCTGTTCAGCACCAGAGACGGGTAAATCCTAAAATCCATGAAGTAATTAAAGCATAAGTTATCAAACTTCTCGATGTTGGATTGATCTACCCTATCTCTAATAGTCCCCTTGGGTGAGCCCGATTCACGTTGTACCCAAGAAAGGGGGTATGACGGTACTTATTAATGAAAATAACCTTTGTATTGACTACCGAAAGTTAAATGACGCCACTCATAAAGACTACTTTCCTCTCCCTTTCATGGACCAGATGTTAGAGCGTTTAGCAGGAAATAAATTCTATTGTTTCTTAGATGGTTTTTCTGGATACTTTCAAATTCCTATTGATCCCTAAGACCATGAGAAAACCACCTTCACCTGTCCTTATGGAACATTTGCTTACTAAAGGATGCCTTTCGGTCTTTGCAATGCTCTTGTGACTTTCCAAAGGTGTATGGTGGCTATTTTCCACGATACGATTACGAAAACCATGGAAGTTTTTATGGATGACTTTCTGGTCTTTGGGGATTCCTTATCTTCTTGCTCTCCTATTTAGACATGATGCTAAGACGGTGCAAAGACACCAATCTAGTTCTAAATTAAGAGAAGTGCTATTTCATGGTCAAAGAGGGCATTGCCCTCGGCCATAAGATCTCTAAAAATGGTATTGAAGTAGATAGAGCTAAAGTGGATGTGATTGCAAAACTACCTCCTTCGACCACAGTTAAAGGAATTAGGAGCTTATTGGGTCATGCCGGCTTTTATAGGCGATTTATCAAAGATTTCTCTAAAATAGCTCGGCCAATGACCCATCTGTTGGTAAAAGACACTAGCACTCCTTTCTTCTTTTCTTGTAAGTGTTAATCTTCTTTTGAAATTCTTAAAAAGAAGTTGACTGAAGCTCCTTTTCTTGTGTACCTAGACTAGGACTTACCGTTTGAGATTATGTGTGATGCTAGCGATTTTGCTGTTGGAGCTGTTTTAGGGCAAAGAAAGGAAAAACATTTTTAGCCTATACATTATGCTAGTAAGACCCTATCGGATGCTCAGATACATTACACCACTACAGAAAAAGAGCTATTAGCCGTGGTGTGTGCGTTTGAGAAATTCCGGTCTTACCTTGTCTTATCCAAGACCATAGTGTATACAGATCACTCGGCTTTAAAGTATCTATTTTCTAAATAAGACACTAAGCCGAGGTTGCTCCGCTGGATTCTCTTACTCCAAGAATTTAATATAGAAATTCAAGATAAAAAAGGAGCGAAGAATCTAGCGGCTGATCATTTGAGCAGATTAGAAAATCCTCATCAAGGGGATCTCATTGGTATGGAAATGAATGACAATTTTCCACACGAGTCCTTATATATGATTTCTCTCAATCCTAATAATGAACCCCCGTGGTTTGCCGATATTGAAACTACCTAGTAGGTAACGTGCTTGTTCGAGGGATTTCATCCCAGCAAAAAAAAAAATTATTTAAGGATGTTCGACATTATTTCTGGGATGACCCCTATCTCTTTATGATTTATGCCTATCAGATTATCAGGCGGTGTGTGGACGGGAAGGAGGCTTATGATATTCTTGAAGCCTGCCACCATGGTCCCACCAGGGGACATCATGGCCCAAACTACACCGCCAAGAAAGTTTTTGACTCTGGTTTCTACTGGCCCACCATATATCGCGATGCCCAGGACGTGGTCACACATTGTGACGCATGTAAACGTCAAGGAAAAATCTGACAAAAGGATGAAATGCCTCAGAATCTTATCCAAAATGTTGATATCTTTGAAGTGTGGGGCATCGGCTTTTTGGGCCCGTTTCCGTCTTCATGAGGGAACCAATATATACTTGTGGTTGTCGACTATGTGTCTAAATGGGTTGAAGCAAAGCGCTCCCACTAATGGAACCCCGAGTGTTTTTTAAACTTCTGAAGCAGTTATTTTCCAGATTTGGAACTCCACGGGCCATTATCAGTGACTGAGGTACACATTTTTGCAACGATCAGTTTGCAAAAGTGTTAGCAAATTATGGTATGACACACCAACTTTCTACCTCGTATCACCCTCAAACAAGCAGCCTGGTGGAGGTTTCAAATCATGGTTTAAAAAGGATATTAGAAAGGACAGTAGGCGAGCAAAATGGGCTGATAAATTAGATGACGCCTTGTGGGCTTTTCGTACCGCTTTCAAGACACCTATCGGTTGTACTCTTTATAAGCTCGTGTACGGAAAAGCGTCATCTGCCAATTGAGCTCGAGCATAAAGCCTATTGGGCCTTGAAATGGGCTAATTTTGACCTAAAAACTACGGGTGATCACTGAAAAGTTCAAATGAATGAATTAAATGAACTTCAGGATCAATCCTATGAGAACTCTTTGATCTACAAACAAAAGATGAAGAAGATACACGATGCAAATGTCAAAAACCGAGAATTCCATGTCGGTGATCGTGTTCTTCTTTTCAATTCAAGATTAAATATTTTCTCAGGCAAATTAAAATCCCACTGGTTTGGCCCGTTTACGGTTTCTGAAGTATTTCCATATGGCACCGTTGAGTTATCCCAACTTAACGGTCCCAACTTCACAGTAAATAGGCACCGGATCAAACACTACTATGGAGGGGACATCCCTGTTATGGATGTCTCGGATCTCTATTTTTCCCCTAAGGATAAATAAATTCAGGGGCGAGTCAAGCTAGTGACTCATTAATAAACATTCGCTTCGTGGGTGGAAACCCATGCTTATCCTAGTAGTAGTAATAATATTATATTAGCTTAGATTTAGTAATGAATTAAGTGTGGGGGTGTGCATCTATCCTTGTTGTGTTTCGTGGTTTTCTGTTTTGCTTGCCAGATTCCCTATGATCGTGATGACCACTGTGCTTGTTTTTAGTCCTCCAATCACTCGGTCTCCGATCATCTTCAAGTTTATATCTAGGGAATTTTTCAATTCTGATTATATATATTGTTTCCCCTTTTCACACCGAATTTTATAGCATTTTCCTTTTTCGTCTTAAAGTGTGGAGGTAAAACCCGACAATTTTGAATATTGAGGCCAATTGTCAGTTCTAAGTGTGGGGGGATTTCTATCGAAATTGATCATACATGTGCCTGTCTGTGCCCCACGCAACCCCATTTTAACCAATATATTGTTTTATTTTATTATTAATAAAAAAATGATGAAAAATATATCTATATATATATATATATATATATATATATATAATATAAAAATGTGTAGAAATAAGGCTCGTAGGCTAGAACTAGGGAGATTTTGACTTGACCGAGTGTTTCACTCTAGCTTTCCCCTTAGCTTTCGAGACTAAGCGTTTGCAAGACTTTAAAATTTTGCAAAGAACGAAAAATGATAGAGTTGAATATAAGTTAGATGCTAAGCGTGGAGTAGTTGGATCTCTTTAGAGCTCATAGAGGTTAATTGTGGCTTTTTGCTCCCATCAGCTTAAAAAACTATAAAAATAATAATTTTTAATAAATAAAGTTGATTTGGTTTTTGCGATTCTTAGTTTTGATCCCTTCTTAGAGATTTCTTCTGATGAAAATAAGGTACACATCGAGTTTTGTCAGTGTTGTGGGAAAATAGGCTACCGATTCTTGACGGCTTACTCCCGTTGTCTAGGTAGTTAAAAGACCACAGGACTTGAAATTTGGCTATAATAATAATAATGTAATAAACTGAAGCCGAAATAAGACCACTGTTTCTTGTCGGTTCGCTCCCGATGTTGCAGTCGTTTAAAGGGTGAAAGTAATAATAATAATAATAATCCGAGACTGATAAAAGTTTGATGTTTCATGCGTTGATAAAATATTTAGATTTCGCCTTGTAGTTTGGTGGCTAGTTAAATAGTTTGTAATTAAAAAACAATACTATATATAATATATATGAATCAATCAAGTATATATTACGTTGTATGTATTATATATATTCAAGCGATAAATAAATCAACGTAGTGAGAGTATATAGTTTAAAGTATATCAATTAGATGTGAAAATGAGAAAGTTAAGTAAATGTCTAAAACATTATATTTTGATATTTTTCCGGAAAATATCTACTTTTAAAATAAGACATTTCCATTTAAAAGAAACGCATGATTTATTATTAGAAAATTTTATAAGTTTTATAAAATCTATAATTTTTGTCTTTTTGTCGGAATTCATGAAAAATATGAAAAATATTCTAAGTACAGAAATTTTATAAAATTTCGGCATGACCCATTCGTTTATCGGACGTTTCCATATATTGTAAAACAACTATTTTTATCTCTAAAATGATCCGACAAAATCCCAACATTCGTTTCGTATAGTAAAACATCAATATGCCAAACATAACTATTTATATACAAAATAAAAGAAATAAAAAGATAAAAAGATTAGTTAAGTGATTACTTACAAGTTTAAATAAAATCATTTTTCTTAATAACCTAAACACAACCCAAACGTCGTGTACTAACCCCGAACACTAAACCTAAACCTTCAAATCTTGAAAACCACGAACAAAGAAAGAAAACGGCGGTGGCAGTGAGCGGCGGCCGGCGGTGGTGGTGGTCGGCGGTGGAGAGATGTAACACCCCCAAAAATGGGTCGCAGCGGAATATGTTTCTGGGAGCGTTACTTCATAATACCATTGCACAAGACATGAGAGAACGACCTCTAAACGTGTCGTTTGAAAAGTAATCTTGTATTGTTTAGACTCCAATGCACATCAAGTATGTCAAGTAGCTTGTTCACCTGAGAAAAACATGCTTAAAAAGTGTCAACATAAAGTTGGTGAGTTCATAGGTTTTTGTAAGTATAAATGTTGAACCAAAGTTGTGTAAAGTATGCATGACCATTTCAATCCCAAATAGTCACAAAAAGTTAAGTACAGTTGGACCACCATTGTTCAAGTATGTATTGCCACTTTATTTAAGGCAACGTAAATATTTCCTGTGTGTATATAACAATGATTACGATTACTCTAAGTTTATAAAACTGTTGCGTAGACTCATATATATGCCACTTTATTCAAGGCACCGTAATTGTTCCTGTTCGTGTAAATGTTGTGCTCCGACATGCTATAACGTTCGTTTGCCCAGTGATAGCTAATCACCCGAACGGGGCTGTCACACCCGAATAGATCTATTTTATAACATTCGCGCTTACCCTCCAAGTAATTCACAGTTCAATCCGCTTAAGCTAATCCGTAATCATTTGGGTAAAAGTAAAGTAATGTCCTTGTTTTCAAAAATAAAGTGAAACAAGCAATGTATTTCGTCCCAAAATAAGTAATTGAGTATGTAGACCAGTTTGTAAAACGAATTGTAAATGCACATGTAATGAATTCAAACCAATCATGTAAATGAAATTGGTAACAAGCATGTTCTCACCCCAAAAGTTGTAAAGTATATGTAAAACAAGTAAAACGTGGGGCTATAAACTCACCTCGAGTGAATGAATCGATAATGTAAATCAGCAAAATCAATATAGTGAAATGTCACGAATGATCCAGAATGCAACCTAATTAATTATAGGCCGTATGAGTACTAAGGGCATGCTTGGTTGGAGGTTATAGGGGGTAAGGAATGGGAAAGGATATCATTAGTGATGCTTGGTTAGACATAATATAATCATCCATTACCCCATACTAGGTAATACACCATTCCTCAACAATTTGAGGGTAATCAAAATTTATTCTCCTTTTTTCCTTCAACTGCCATAATTTTTTTATATCTTTTATTTCTCTAGTTCTCTTTTTTAGTTATATAACTTTTGATCAATTTCTCTTTTACAATCACCTGCTACATCCGTTGTTAAAATCCTTGACCTGCGTTGAATGATACAATCAAAATCAATAGTAATATTTTGTTTTTCTGTTGTTTAGCACTAACTTGTTACTAGTTAATTTTAATCACTGTTATTTAGTTTTAGTTATTGTTTGGTGTTCAATCAATTATCAAAAAACAAACACGAGTTTATTCCTTAACATGTCAACCAAGCAACATCAAATATAATGAAATATTCATTATATTCTTTTGCATTATCATTATCATTATCTTTCCCATTCCTTCAACCAAACCAAGCGCCCCCTTAGTTCTTGTCAGATGTGGTTTTAAGAGTTTTTCTCGAGTTGCTTCCGGGTTTTAATCAAGCGTGCGGGTTGGTGTTCTTGGGTCTTGGCATTCCCAAGACTCCATACTTACCCATAAATTATAAGTAAAAGTCTACGAGCTTTTTTCTTATAAAAGATAAAAAATTATTCGAAAACAAAGCACAAAACAAGTGAAAAATACAATTAAATATTGTATTGATGAATTATATGTTAAATCATGAGGTTTAAAGACTTGATTAGATGCATATTAATCCATAGGTAAATGATTTTTAGAGTTAATCACACTTATTAGAAATTATCATCAAAGGGTATGCTGTTTAGGGTGGCATGGCATCTACCTAAAAATAGAAACGGTATAAAATAAGAAACATTTTGAGCAGCAAAAATACTTAATTTGGAAATACGCAAAACTTGAATTAAAATTGTAGTACTATTTTCTGGACCAAAGAAAAGACATGAAAACCAGAATAAAAGAAGGATAAAACTATCGTTGTCTACCTAATTTCACTAGACATGGTTAATATATCTTGTAACACAATTGATTTCTTACATCATATATTTAAATCTCATTGTAATTGCATAGAATCAGTCAATCACAGTTTCATGTACATGAATAAATGAATTTGCCTCTTCTTCATGTAAATTTTGTACATACCCCCCATTGTTATGCTTGTTATATAATTATAAATTAAACGGTTTTAAGTTGTCTATACAATGGTTTTTATATATGTTTGAGTATATATGAAATTTCTATCCAAAAAGAGGAGAGATATGAAATTGCCCCTTATTCATAACCCCAAACATATATACATGATGATGATTATCATGAGATAACTATCATGCTAAAATTAATTAACACATGTTTTGATTTATCTGCGGTCCAAAAACCGCTTGTTCTCATAAATTGTAAACACCGCACCTTATGTATTTACACTAGCAACTTTGCTAGCGCGCGGTTTACAAGAAAAAAAAAATTGTCGTTCAATAAAAATGCACAAAATAAAAGTACTAGTAATACGTAAATCAACCAGAAACTTATATAAAAAGAAAGAAAAAAGATTAATTTCTAACATAATAATATATCAATAGTACACTAAACAATTTACAAAAAAAGTAACTACAAAGAACTAAACAAAAGAACACTACAACAAATATATCAAACAAAAATAGCAGATAATTCAATATGACACACAAATTCACACATAATCCACCATGTTCACGCCCTAGCTACAATACGAAACACTTCTTTAATCCTCGTGATTATCATTAGTCGTCGTAAACACCAAACGTACACCAGCCGCATGATAGTGAGAGATCTTGTTTGCTCGTAAAAATATATAGCAATAAGTAAGAAACGGGGCAAACATGAAACAAATACAGCAAAATGTAAACATGCCATGGATTACGGTCCATTATATACTTTACAGACCAAAAGTTGACCCATTATCTAACATAAACAGTAGTAGTTAAGCTTTCAATGATTACACTAAAATAAATTTCTTAACTTGTTGCTGTTGGAATTAAGTACTCTATTAGAGTGCATAATTTTTTATTTTATTTTTTTGAACGGCGAGTTAGTACAGTTATTCGATTCCACAGTACTTACCCAGAAGGTAGTCCCTGCCAGCCTCGAATAATAATTAGTGATTCGATTCCACAGTACATACCCAGAAGGTAGTCCCTGTCAGTCTCGAATCGACGCATCTATGAGATAAAACCCCACAGATTCCCACCTTGAAGGAAAACCCCCACGGAGAGACTCGAACTTGAGACCTCTCGCATGCGGTGACAACCTCTCCAAGGACATCATTCTTACTATATAGAAATGAAATGAAAGCATTAGATCAAGATGAAACAACAAGTACCTCATAGACCTTGTTAACTCTAATATTCCAATACAAAATGAAATAGAAAAAGAAACAACAGGTACCTCATACTCGAACTCGTGGAATTTGAAAACAAATAAAGCCAGAACAAGCAACATTAGTATATTCTTCATCATTGCTTTCAAACCCATATACATCATTGTACCAAAAGAACCAGCAACACTAAATGCCTCGATCAGCCCAAAACCAAACCCGCAACTATCATCACCACTAACATGCTCGATCCTGAGGAAAATCAACAACAAACCGAACCGTACGGGAAGAAATTCCCTGTCCTTTTAAGTACTTTCGGCACTCGTTAGTTGCTCGAGTCTCCAAGCCTTAGCACCCAGGATTAATACAGTTGTGCACAAGTAATCGTTAGGTAGCAACAACTTACGATTACAACACGATGGTGGCAGCAGAATAGATAAGAACAGAAGCAAACAAAGCAATGTATTTTACTGAAATATGGTGTTTTTTTGTTATGTCATTCATACTCCAGGTGCATCTTATTTATAGCACAGTATCTCATTGACGTGATATAACCAACTCCCAAATAAGAGGAGATAATGGGAGGTTACCATTGATCAGGTCAAAACATTATCTCAAATATACAAGTGCTACTCCAACTTGTACCAATTGCTTTGCTATAAATACAATCTGTGGCAGCTTTACAAGATTGTACTTTGTGCTTCATAAGTAGCCAAACTTGCCAACATTAATTTAAGTCCCAACAATCCCCCGCCATGTTGGGAAGTTTCTGCTACTCTGATAGGTTGTGTCACGGTGGTGTCACGAAGATTAAACCCCGTTTACTCTAAGTATGCAAATAAAATTGATTCAATGGTGTCCGAAGATTAAACCACAAAACCTATATAATCTTATGTACATACTTATACACGCTTCCCATCGTAACCAAAGTGTTTTCACTGAGCGCGAATATGGCCATGCGCTTAATCCTCATTCATGACTCTCTAAGAGAGAAACCACAAACTCTCTATTCAAGGTGGCACCACCTCTAAGTCATATAGGCAGAGCTTCTATAACGTCTTCGTTGCTAAGACGCCTCTAAAACTCTGTTAAGAGAATATCCTCATCCTGATTCTCAGCAACGCCGTACTATCTCTACTACATAGGTCAGTTATTCGATAGTACATTCTATCGACTAGTGAATTGTTATTACCCATTAAACTTGGAGATAGGAGCACTAAATACAAGTTGGGTTACCATCACTAACCGATTCACTTATGGTTTCAGACCCATGTCTCTAGTAGTAACACTCACTAAGTCTCTTGTCAGAGGCTTAGTAAGTGGATCTGCCAAGTTTCTACATGACTTGACATAAACAACACTAATGGTACCATTCTCAATCACTTGTCTCACATAGTTGTGTCAAAGACGAATGTGTCTCGACTTCCCATTGTACACAGAGTTATAAGCTTTAGACAAAGTAGCTTGACTGTCACAGTACATGGGAATCGAAGGCATTAGACCGGGCCACAGTTGGATATCCAGTAACAGATCTCGCATCCACTCAGCCTCTTTGCCTACTGCAGCCAGAGCAATAAATTCAGCTT
>BQNB010163849.1:0-7500 GCA_026074375.1 Tanacetum coccineum
CAAGTAAGGGACTGAATTCACAAACTAATGAGCCCCTAATAAGCTAGAAAGAAAATAAGCAATCACTACACTATGCTTAAGCAAAAATAGTCAAAGGACTTCTTAAAGCTTAAAAATAAGCTATCAAAAGAGCCTCTTAAGGTCTGAAACTAAGGAAGCTTATTTGAGAGCTTATTGGCTCTTAAGATAAGCCAAAAGCTAAGGCTAAGGGCCACTAATAAGCTAGAAAAGAGTGCTTAAAACTAGGCCCCTAGCACCAGGGGAAAACTAAGCTAAAACAAGGGCTTATATTGACAGCTTAAAATAAGCTGTCAAATAAGCTCAAATAAAAAAGCTAAGTTAAAACAGATAAAGAACACCAAGAAAAGAACTTGTGCACACTTTTTTAGAACCTAAATCACTAAATTACCTGCTGAATTTGGAGAATGAAAAAGGGCTTTTTCCTTTGAAAAAATGACACTTAACTTTTTGGCAGTTTTGACTCAACAAGTCAAAATGACTCAAGGACTTTTGACAGCTTGTTTTAGACACTCAATGACACACTTTTTGAACCACAACTCAAATTTACAATGGCTTATCCAAATAAGCCATTGATTCTCTTTTTAAAAACCACAGTTTTAAATGGACACTTGTAAAAACTTGAAAAACATTTTTTAAACTTAAAAACCTTTTAAAAACAGACTTAAACAAGCTTAATACTTAAGCTAAAGTTAACCAACTTGACACCAACCCATACAAATCTTGTTTTGACCCGTTTTTACACTTAACCCAAACACCCCTTAATATTTTAAAAATGATTTTTAAACCTATAAAAGCTGAATTAAACTAAAATTTTTAAAAGACTACTACTACTTAAACAATATTAAGCAATAAAAATATGAAAAGCTAAATAAATAAGCACTTAAAAAGCTAATAAGCTAGTGACTCAATTAAGCTATTTTTAGACAGTTTGGCAAGAAGATGAAATGAAAGCATTAAAAGGCACACTTAAGCATTAATGAACACAAATAAGCACAAAAGAACATTAATAAGCTAAAAATAAGCCAATAAGCAGTGCTACAGTAACTGAGGTAAAAAGAAAACTTACAGAAGTCCAAATGAATAAGGTTCTAAATCCTAATTCCTAACCCCTAGTCCTTTGTTGTTCTGAATACACTCAAAACCCAAGGTCTCTTCCAGGTTTAGACCATGCTTCCTTTTGCTTATCAACAACAACAATATAAATAGCTTTTTGGACAGAATTTAGATGGAACTTAAATAACTTTTCATTAGCTTTTAAAAAGAGTACAAAGAACTTGCAATAAGCTGTAAATAAGCTGAAAGAAACATAAAAATGACTTAATTTAAAGAAAGATAAAGACTTCTACACTACATACTAAATTCGGCTCACATAGCCTCCTATTTATACTAAGAGCTAAGTCTTCAGCCCTTCTTTCTTGTGTTTCTTCTGTGAGAGACTTCAAAGGCTAATCCCAGCCATCCATGGTCCTTGTGCTTCTTTTAAATTGATCACAGCCATTGATTCGGCAAAAGTTATGGAGAAAAGTGAGATTGCCAACATGGCAATGCCCCTTTTTTGGTGGGAAAGATAGTGGAGAGGAGGGGGGAGGTTTGTCCATGGGGTTGTTTGGGTTTGCAGGATAAAGGGGAGGAAGTTAACCCGTGAGTTGGTTGGGGTTTGAAAAGGGCGGGAAAAGGGTTATAACATGGTTAGAGGTGACAGGGCAAAGGTTTGGTTGGTTTGCCAACTTTGGCCCTTCAAGGTGTAAGTGATTGTTGCAGAATTCGTCCTTGTGTGGTACAAGTATGAGGGTTTGGCAGAGATGCCCCCTCAACTTGTATATGGTCATTACAAATTCAGTCCTTGTGTTAATACAAGTATGGGGGTTTGGCAGTTTTGCCCCCTCAACTTGTTACTTCAAGTAAAGTGCAAAATCAGCCCTTGTCTTTAATCTTTAATAATATGACCTTGGGGAATTGGCAATTTCAGTCCCTCAAGTTATATTGCTTCTGACTTTGACTTTCTCTTGACTTTGATATTGTCGGGGTTGACTTTGACTTTGACCGTTTGACTTTTCTGTTGACTTTTTGACTTGATTGACTTTTTGGCTTCGATTTGGCTTCGTCTTCACACACTTTCCTATTCCGTGCTCAGTTTTGTCGTTTTTGGCTTTGTTTTTCGTCCTTTTGTGAATATCTGTTTCCTGCACAACACAAATGCAAAACAAACATATATTTGGCAATTTTTGTCTGTTTTTGGTCTTTTAAGTCCGTTTTTAATGGAAAAAGGTATGTGTAATTAAGCACATACCACTCACGCTTATTATATAATACTTGCAATGTATAATATACTTCAAATTAATCTTTTGATTTCTGGTCTTTATTATATAATTCGCTGTATTAATTATATAAATTATTCATCTTTCAAGGTAATATATATGGAATATATTACATACTTTGTTATATAATTCACCATATGAATTATATACTTTTGAATTATTTTACCGAACCAACCACCAAACCAAACTGCCACTCGGAACCTAAATCTTTTATCAACGGGTCGCGTTGATGTAATCATCCATCGGGTAACTAAATTCATTATCCTAAACTAGTAGGATTTAACCGTTAAGATAAACGGCAACTTCTCGGTCAAGCCGTTTCGTCTTCCGTTTGTGTTGTGCATATTAGATGCCTATCTGCCAGATCGTTCTTCATCATCAAGGTGAGTTTATAGCCCCATGTTTTACTTGTTTTACATATATTTTTGGGGTGAGAACATGCTTGTTTACAAATTCATTTACATGGACGATTATATACGTGTTTACAAATTCATTTACATGGTCGATTACATACGTGTTTACATATTCATTTACATGGTCGATTACATATGTGTTTACATGAATGTTTACAAACTCGTTTACATACTCATTTACATATCTCACGATGAGATACATCACTAGTTTTCACTTATGGATACTACAACTTGGATTTCATTCTAATGATTATGGATTAGCTTAAGTTGCATGAACTGTTAATTACTCGGAGGGTAAGCGCGAATGTTATAAGATAGATCTATTTGGGATTGACAATCCCCGTTCGGGTGACTAGCTATCACCGGGAACGAACGTTATACCATGTCGGATCATGATTGGATTGGCGCCTGCGGGGCCAACAATCACATACACATGAATATTTTTATTACTGCCCGGGTGTTCTTGGAGGGGACAACCTACGATGGGTACATTCTTACAGTGCCTTGAATAAAGTGGCATACAAACAAGTCTACGTCACAGTTTCATGAACTTAGGTGTGTAATCATAATCACAAATGGTGACTATTGTATTAGATACAATGGTCATGCATACATTACAAATCTTGGATTTGAACATATATTCATACATTTTGTGACTATTTAAGGATTGAAATAGGTCAGGCATGCATTACAAATCTTTGATCCAACATTTTAAATCATTTTATGATACTGTAGAGAGACAGTAGTCACTAAACGTTTTACATGGTACTGTGACGACACAGTAGACAAATACATTCATTGGAATTTACATTTATACTTTAACTAACCTATGAACTCACCAACTTTATGTTGACGTTTTTAAGCATGTTTTTCTCAGGTGAATTAGATGCTTGGTTTACTGATGTGTATTGGAGTCTAAATTGACAAGACTTCATTCATGGATTTCTACTTATATACAAATGATCAAATCTCGTTGTATTGCTTTCAAGCTTTTCATTGTGATGCAATTATGGGACAAATGTTATATCAATTTCAAGAAAATCAACGAGATTACTTTTCAAACGACACATTTAGAGGTCGTTCTCTTGTATCTTGTGCTGTTGTATTATGAAGTAACGCCCCCGGACACATTTTTAGGGGTGTTACATTTTAACTCATAAAATTTTGCTTACTCTCTCATTAAACCCTAGAATTATAAACACATTGACTAAGATTTTAAGAACCGGAATTGAAACATATTAGTTGAGTCATATTAAGTCAAGTATTAGTGGTCAATGCAAATTTCATCTTTGCTACACTTCATTAGGAAAATGCGGGAATTCTACTTTATTCTAAAATAAGAATGACTACTGGAGAATCTATTGCACTAGAAATTCAATTTAACCTAACGGTTGAATTGCTTCTGAGAAGGAAGTTGGGCTCGTGGTATAACCCATAAAAATGGTCGTGTTTAGCCTCAATTGAGCACCACATATTCATTCTCTAACTTGATTAAATGGCTCTTCTAAATATGCCTAATGTTAGTTTACATTAATAAACTTTGTATTTCATTAGGATTGCTTATTAGTCAAGTAGTAACTAGGATTCTCTTTAGTCGATTTAGACTATTTTCACCTCACATATGTATTGTTGTGATTTCAAAATGTTAACTTGTTCTCGTAAAATATGATTATATTATCTTCATGCTATTTTGATACTCAATGATTACTTGCTTAATTGTTGAATGCATAATTATTTAGACGGTTTTGTTAGCAATCCCAGTTTAATATTTGTAAGTTTATATTTATGATATGTGTTATTAAATGCTAAATGCTAACATGTTTTGTATGATATATATGTATGTGACGTAATCATTGTTTTATGTGAGCTTTTATATGATCTATGTGTCTTTCTTGTGCACCCACACTATATCATTAGGTCCGTCTATCTAGATGAACATATAGACGTCACATAGTCTTGTACATCAATATATTTGATCGTTATGATTAATACACTTAAGTGACTTAGTGTCTTTTGAGTCTAGGGTATTGTCTCGTGTCACTAAAATTTATCGAGTACACATGCATAATCGTCTTAATCCCTAAGGATTTTAGTTTAGATCACTTTGATCATTATATTATTTATTTACTTGATTCTTTTCTTCACGAAATACGTTTTCCGTCCCTCGTCGTCAACGGTCAAATACTCAAAACTCCCCATAGTAACTCGTTCCCACTCCTTTGTTACTATATCAACCGTCTCATATCTTTAGGGATCCGATCCTTAACCATAAACGGTTATATCACTCATTTTTCATACCTAACTAATTACACTAAAACCTCAATCACACCTCTACTACTATATAGATGGCTAATATATTCTATTCACCATTTTCGCTACCATATTTAAGATAACCTCATACCTCATCATGTGATTGTAAAATGAACATTAGCAATGCTTGAGAAGAGCTACGTAACTTCATGGTTGAAGATCGTCGTATGCTAACCATCATCCCTCTTGACATTGTCAAGCTCATCGGTTCTGTCATCTTTTGTTTTCTTCTTTATTTATTTTTATTATTTGACACGTTATGTCTGGATGATTACGAATTAAGTGGAAGGGAAAACACACTCGTTCACATATAGTCTTTTACCAAATATTCTTAAGAACTCACAAATGTGATTCTTATTCCCTATTCAAATGAACCTTTACCCTAAGGACTCATTTCATTTTCCATCACACATATACACCTCGTTCACACAAACTAAATTTTTGACCAAGATCGTAACCTAGCTCTTACCCTAACTTCACTATTAGGACTAATACCTCCTCAAACAAGAATACCACTCTTTATAGTAATAGATAGTTTGTGAACCATCAATACGTCAACCCAAAACCTTGCAAGTATACTTCACTCTTGGTTGTGAAAGAACCATTGATCCGTATGTCGATCATACACAAACCCTATAACTAGACTTCACTCTTGATAGTGGTGATTAGTTTTACATACCCAAACCTCGCAAGAAACACTTCAACCTTACACTCAAACCTAACAACTATACTTTACTCTTGATAGTAATAGTTAGTTCAACAACCTTCAATCCTCATAAACATTATACTCAAAACGTATCCCTACACAATCTTGACATCAAGATCACGTCACCAACTTTATGATCTTCACCACCAAATATTGGTCCTCACTTTCAAACTTCCATACCAAAGAAATTATCTCCTCAAGAACATTCCACACTTGTCCAATAACTATTACAAGTGATCCTTTCATTTTTACCACAATTGAGTCTTTTTGTTTGTTTCCACTTACTAGCAAGTGAAGAACATAAAGAAGATATTCAATCTTCAAGTGTTATTGAGTCACCACATTGTTGTGTCTTTCATTTTTCTTTCACTATGAAAGAACTACCACCTCGTCTCACATATCCACCTTTGTTCGTCAACATTGACAACCAATCACATGCAACCCAATCACTAGGATCACGTGCAACCCAATCACTCGTGTCATCGTTAGTGCAAACGATATATTATTCTAAACCGTCTTTGCCAACCTTAGATCAACACCGTCCCTCTTCGTTCTCGCACATCCTTCCCCACCTTCCATTATATGGAATCATTTTCATTTACTTCTAGATGCATATCATTTTCACTATATTTATTCATGTCATAATATAACTACTTTCGAGTATATATGTTGACATGACGTATTAAAACATCATTGACATCAATTTACTTTTATACGTCATAAGTCTTATTTTACTATTATTATTATTATTATTTTTCTTTTAAGAACATACTTAGAATATGTCTTCTCAACAAATCAAATACACTACGTATTCAAATCATGTTTTTCCATATCATCCTTATCATCAATATTTAGTTCGACCTAAAGTCTTACAACAATATTTTTCCTAGAACCCCATACATGAAAAGCATACATAATGTTTAACAACGAAACCTTGAGGATTTAGGAATCTCTCATTACAACCCTTGACGAAAGTCTATCTGAAATCAAATCATCATCTTTGGTAGATAATGATTTCTTAAGGAACATGTCGTTCTAAAAACGATAGTACTCCTTATTCGAATGACATCTTGGACGAAGTCGTTCTCATAACAACAATGTGTCAAACTATAAACGAATTATGTTCCTGTTTATTAAAGTTATGTGATTGGTTGGATAAATTTGGTGTCAATTGAATCTTAGTCACCAAGCATGTGTCTTGGTTCTTTTTATTTAGGTTATTATTTTTTAAAATTAGAATTACATGTGTCTAGTTTCCAACATTTCAGGTGTCATAATTTAGAGTACTCATACCTAAGACATGCATATCACATTAGAGAATAGAATAAAACTTAATTGCTTAGTTAACTAACACAAGATCTTTCTTTAGTGTATTTTGCTATCTTGCTATGTGAGATTATTTATCTTTGACACTTGCATGATGCTTAACATCTTTATGACTTGGTGTGTTATCCTTTTAGGACTCTTACTTGCTATTGTTCATGATTTAAGTGTCTACATGCTAAGTGTTTTGAGTTTTGGGTACAAAATGCAGTTCTGGTCGTTTTTTTTGGAACATGCGACCCACGGATCCACCATATGGTAGATCCGTACGTTGTTTTGGTGGATCCGTGGCTCACTAGTCCAGGCGTCAAAATTAGAAAATTCATGATTTTTAACTTTTTCTACTTTATCTTATAATCATGCTATATGGTACTATATGGGTTTTTAAATCTTAGGTTAAAACACTATT
>BQNB010163849.1:12500-14397 GCA_026074375.1 Tanacetum coccineum
TAGGTTAATGAAAATGAGATTTGAATATGCATATGAGTTATTTTGACTATTTATCACCTTGACATGTCCGAGTTTGACTTTTAAAGTCAAACTACGTTTTTCGTAAAAGTCAATATTTTAATAAAAGTTTCTAACACTTTTATAAGAAAAATAGGCCAACTTTGAATAGTCGTAGCTCGTTACTAAGTCTTTTCATTACACTCCAAATTTACACTTTTAGCATTTCATATAGTCTATTTATAGTTTAGTTACTATTTCTACGTAACAATCGCTAAATCTTTTAAAAGAAATGCTTTTAAAGTAGTACTAATAATGTCCTTTCTTTTAAAATACAAGTATCCAACACTTTTAAAAATATACGTTTTGACACTATAAGAACGGAGTTTAGAAAATATATTTATTTTGTTTATTTTAACAAATCGCTGTTTATCTACTAGAAATCCGTCTTTAACAATTTAATCGACCACGAAAATATAACCAAGTGTTCTACCTATTTTTCCTTTCCACCGATTCTACTCTTGTAGTCCGAAATCCATCAACAATACAAATCCTCAATCCACAATCCACAAATCCACTTACAAATCCAACCTCTTCCTAAAACTATATAAATTCACAAAACTTTCGCGAGTCTCAATATTTAATCATATTACAACCAAACATATATAAGGGAGTATAAATATAAGACTTTTGTAAATATATATTTTTATAAAACAATAATGAGCTTAAAAGTGGACTTTTATATATAAAAGTTTTTAAATGTAGTTTTTATAAACAAAAGTGTAGTTTTATAAATGAACAAGTATGGTGATAAATATATGCATCAAATGATGTGAAAAATATGTAACTAATATGAAATGTATAAAATATATAAGAAAGTATTTACTTACAAGAATGAAGAAAATAGATGAAGATTAACCCGAAAATATGAATATGTATAACCCGAACTCGATCCAAAACAACATGAACTAAACCAAATCACACACCACTAGTATGTATGAACCCAAGACTTGAGGATCAAAGAAAATAAACACCCAAGGTGTTGGTGTTGTGCGTCGGCCGAACAAAGAAAAAGGAAAAGGAGATAGAAAAATTTCTTGCTAGCCTTCTTTATATACAAATATCAAGCACATGGGATCCTAGGGGTGTGGGGTTTAAGCTTGGTGCAAGACAAAACATTGTTGAGATTTTCATGGGAAGGACAAAACTAGAAAACAAAATGGTTAGGACAAGTTAGTTAGGCTAGAAATCAAATTGCATGTGGTGTGGGGTGGTGTGGGGTTCAGACGAGCAAGAGGAGGGGGGAAGGGGACCAAATGATTTTCAAAATTTGAATTTTTATACAACACATAATATCTAGATATCTTATTTAGGAGGGAAACTATATACATGCATGCATGAAAATGAAAATGCACTAGTTACAAAACTTATAAAATATACGTATGCGACATATAAAAATATGCCCGTAAAGTCGTATGTCACACCCCGACAATGGCGGAAACTCGGGATGATCAATCATAACACAAGATACAAAATAAAGAAAACTACATTGCATAAACTCCAAGTGCTATCAAGACCATCAACCTCGAACAAACTCGAGTGATGTCCCAAATCGCAACTAAAATCCACAATCTCTTATAATTATTCTAATGCCCTCACAGGGGTCCAAAATCCAAACTTATTCCAAATCATCCAAATACTAGAATTAAACAATAAGCAAGCAAGACTTCACATGAAAATCCACTCGGGATACTTCTAAGTATGCTATCACAATCACTAAACTATTCTTCTTTCATTTCACCTGAAAATGATACTCGAAAACGTCAACTAATGTTGGTGAGCTCGTAGGTTTGACCTTAAACCCAAAAGCTGTGCCAATATTTCAAAAGTAGACAATAGT
>BQNB010163851.1:0-14397 GCA_026074375.1 Tanacetum coccineum
GTACTCTTATATTTTATCATCAATCAATCAAGTAAAAGATCAATTATCTCTTCTTCTTCTCTATTTTCTTAAGGAGCTCGCACACGCTAAAAGTGATGTCTTATCCCGATACTATACTCAAGGGTCGTATCAAAAATGCAATACGAATCGTCATTCATTCGTTTACCCTCACCCTCCCTCTTTGATGTCAACTCTTTAAGGGTTTAATAGTTTTTAGTTTTTTTAGTTACATTACATATGAATATACATAATCAGTCAACATCTGTCTAGCAGAGTTGGTCATGGGGCTATTCCCATGCGAGAGGTCTCAAGTTCGAGTCTCCTTATGGTAGTATCCTCATGTAGATGAATGGGAGTGGGCTCCCATTAACTACAATAACTATATCTATATTAACCTAGCCGTTTTAAAAATATATATACATAATCAATTTTTCGGTATGAAAGATCGCAGGGGATCTAAATAGGAGGTACGTTCTTAATTTATTTATTATTTTTAATGAAATCGTACATTTTAGTCATTTTTTTCTTTTATACTCGTATTAAAAAATTTGTGTTCCTGATAACTTAATTCTCTGGGTCCGACTGAGTACTTCATGTTCAATCTTTCGAAGGCCAAAATCTTCTTCCATCTGCACTACTCGGAAATAATATGTGATAATATTGTTAGGTATGGGCATTTAGAAGAAGCGCAAATAATATGAACTACTTCAAGTCACCGTACAACAATAATTCAAATCCATAAAAAAAGCATTGTTCTTGCGTAGCATTTGGTATGCTAGCTTGAATCAAAGTTGGAATAAATAAGTTATTACAAAGGAATGAAAACATTTTGTTTCTTTGGTTGTAATAGAATGGTTAATTTATTGATTCATTCTATTACGTATATAAACTCCAATTTTATTACATAGTCAACTCTAGTTTCTTTCATTCCATTATGACTTGGAATCACATGTTTTCATATTTCATTTATTTCATTTCTTTCCAACTTCAATTGCATTATACCAAAGAACGTGCTTAAATGCTACTACCTCAGTCCCATATTAAATGTCAAGTTTTGACTTTTGTGGTATTTCTTTTTCAACTTTGACCTTAAATAATTTTTTTTTGTATTATATAATATTTGATAAAATTATACCAAACGAAAATACATTTAAATCTCCATTCATTCATATATTTTACATCAAATATTATATAACACAAACAATAATATTTAAGGTCAAAGTTGTAAAAGAAAGACTTCAAAAAGTCAAAGTGGACATTTAATATGGGACGGAGGGAGTATATTTCATTCCAACATAACTACAAAATATATCAATGGAACAGTAATGACCCATTCAATTATTATGTTGAAAAAATTACATGTTTCGTTCCTGTGGTTTACCAGAAATCATGTTTCGTCCATATTCGATTTTAATTACACTGATGGTCCCTATTTTATCAAACATGTTTCACTGATAGTCCATATTCTGGAAAATAGGGACTATCCGTGTAACGAATTTCAAACAAATTAATTACACAGTTGGTCCCTATTTTTAAAAATAGAGACCATCAGTGCAATTAGTTTGAAAATTAAGGACTATCAGTGTAATTAAAATCAAATAGGGACGAAACATGATTTCTGGGTAAAACCACAGGGATGAAACATGTATTTTTTTTTATTATGTTAACATTCATTTATCAGTCAAGGACGAAGCTAGATTTTTAGTTATGGGTGGGCCGAGCAAGAAGTTAGAGATTAGCTAAAAACATTACATTGCTAAAGATAAAGTTTCCAACCTCAAACGGGATAGCCACTATAGCCACCACTAGAGAGACTCTAAGAGAGTACAGGTAAATCGAGGAAGCTCAGGCCCTAAGTCGGCACGCGCGTGTAACAGATCCTACGCCGATGCAGACAAGCTCGAAAGTAATTAATCCCAGAGTTTTGTTGGCTCCGGTAAAGACTCGTCCCCGGAGGCTAGGAAAGGAACCAATGCAATTGGATGATATAAAAGAAAGACAACAACTTGACAAAGGAAGGAAGTCACCCAAGTCTGGTGTCAAGGAAAAGATAGTGATAAATGATAACTACCCGGAGCAGCTCATTACTATCGGAGGGGGTCTGTCCGCTGAGTGCAGACATGCGCTAATACATACCCTCCGAAAGATTGTTGACGTCTTCGCATGGACTCCAACGGACATGACGGGTATCCCTAGGGCTATAACGGAGCATAGCCTAGACACCTACCCCACATTGAACCAAAGGCACAAAAGAAGAGGAGTCTTGCCCCAGACAGGAGGAAGGTGGTGACTGATGAAGTTAATGAATGGCTCAAGGCCGGTATCGTAAGGCGAGTGTGATACCCCACATGGGTTGCCAATCCGGTGCTAGTCAAGAAGGTCGATGGAAGTTGGAGAATGTGCATCGACTTTAAAGATCTGAATAAGGCATGTCCAAAGGATCTATACCCTTTGCCAGAGATCGATTGGAAGATTGAGTCGCTGATGGGATTCCAATATAAGTGTTTCTTGGATGCTTATAAGTGATACCACCAAATACATATGACAAAGAAGGACGAAGAGAAGACGGTTTTCCATACGGAAGAGGGAGTCTTTTGTTACACGAAGATGCCTTTTGGTCTCAAGAATGCAGGGGCGGCATATCAGAGGCTGGTCGACTCTGCCTTCAAGGAGTAGATAGGGGTAAACCTAGAAGCGTATGTGGACGATATAGTGATTAAGAGTAGAACTGAACAAGACATCATAAAAGATATAGAACAAACCTTCTCCACTCTCTGAAGGATAAACATGAAACTCAACCCGAAGAAATGTTCATTCGGTATGAAGGAGGGAAAGTTCTTGGGCTACCTAGTTACTTCGGAGGGGATAAGGGCCAACCCTGAAAAAAGCAAAAGCTGTCATGGACATGCCATCACCAAAGACCCTCAAGTAGATGCAATCTCTAAGTGGGAAACTGGCAGCCCTCAATCGTTTCTTGTCCAAGTCAGCCGAACGATCCCTACCTTTTTAGATACGTTGAAGAAGTGTACTAACAAGAAAGACTTCAGATGGACAGAGGCCGCCGAGGCAGCGTTCCCGGAGATGAAGAAGTTGGTATCTGAGTTGCCAACTCTCACTACCCTAAAGAAAGGTGAGACCCTGATGATGTACTTGGCCGCAGCGAATGAGGCAGTTAGCGCGGCGCTCCTCACGGAAAGGGATAGGAGGCAGATGCCTATACACTATGTTAGTCGATCTTTGCAAGGGGTAGAAACAAATTATGCTCCGATAGAGAAACTTGCTCTGGCCCTAGTCCACGCGGCTAGACGATTAAGGAGGTATTTCCAAGCTCACCTGATCAAGGTCATAACTGACAGCCCAATCGGGCAAGTGCTGAACAACTTAGGAGCGTCGAGAAGGTTAGCGAAGTGGGCTGTTGAATTAGGGGCTTATGGCATAACGTATGTACCAAGGGTAGCAATAAAGGGTCAAGTCTTAGCAGAATTTTTAGCAGACACTCCAACAAAGATTAATGCTACACTAGAGGTGGCTAACAACCCAAGGGTGGAAGGCATCCCAGAATCTTCAAATGCAAGGGAAGATCTTACTCCTAGCCCGAGGGCATGAAGACTTCAAATGCAAGGGAAGATCAAACAATAAAGGATCCGGAGCTGGCCTCATTCTGATAGCTCTAGACGATGTGGAATACTCTTACATGCTTCGCTTGAATTTCTATAACTCCAACAACAATGCTGAGTATGAAGCTCTACTGGCTGGGCTACGGATAGCCAAAGAGATGCAGGTTAAAGACATTCATGCCTTTGTGGACTCCAAGCTAGTGTCTAGTCAAGTGGAAGGGTCATATGAAGCTATGGGTGAAAGAATGATAAAATACCAGGAAAGGTCTTGGAACTAGCTGGTGCATTTAACAGGTTTCGAATAACTCATATCCTTAGAGCAGAGAACAGGAAGGCCGATGCTCTTAGCAAGTTGGTAGCGGTTCAATTCGACCACTTGTCCAAAGAAGTACTAGTAGAGGTGTTGGATGAACGCTTCGTCGAAGCACAAGAGGTTAACATGGTGGTTAAAGAGGAAGGCCCGACTTAGATGACCCCGATCCGAAACTACCTAGAGAAAGGAAGGCTACCAGAAGACCATGTTGATGCTAGAACTCTGATGGAAAAGATTAGGAACTATACGATGGAAGATGGAGTCTTGTATAGGAAGTCTTACTTGGTTTCATTGATGAGGTGTGTAGGTTCTCTGCAGGCTAATTACATTATTAGAGAAGTGCATATGGGCTCATGCGGAATGCATGACGGGCTTAGACAGGTAGTGGCTAAGGCCATGAATCTGGGGTACTACTGGCCCTCTATGCACAGAGACGCCAAGGAGCTAATCAGAGCATGTGATGACTGCCAAGCACATGCATCTGTACCCAGACTCCCTAAGGCAGATATGATCTCAGTAACATCAGCATGGCCATTTATGAAGTGGGGTATGGACATAGTGGGACCTCTCCCGGAGGGTCTAGGAAGGGTGAAGTATCTAATCGTAGAAATTGACTACTTTACCAAATGGATGGAGGCGAAGCCACTAGCTACCATTACTGGTAAACAGGTGGTGAACTTCACTTACGATAATATTATCTGCAGGTTTGGGATCCTATCTACCATTATCACAGATAACGGAACTCGGTTTGTGAATGATCCTTTCAAGAAGTGGGCGGAGAAGCTCAAGATTCAATTAATATCTACTTCAGTTTACCACCCCCGGGGGAATAGAGCAGTAGAAAGAGCAAATAAAAGCCTCTTGATAGGAATTAAGACCAGACTGGAGAAGGGAGGATCAACTTAGGCTGAGGAGGTGCCAAAATGTGTTGTGGGCACATCGAATAATGAAGAAGACCAGCAATGGTGAAACACCTTTCAGCTTAACCTATGGTACCGAAGCTGTCATCCCAGTAGAGATCGACATGCCAACACACAGAACGTCTAGTGCGAATGAAAAAACTAATGATCAAGAGCTTCGTTTAAACTTAGACCTGCTGGATGAACGAAGAGAAATAACAGCTATAAGGGAGGCCAGGTAAAAGCAACAGGTCGAGAAGTATTACAACAAAAAGATGCGACATGTGTAGTTCAAAGTGGGAGAGTTTGTACTCAGAAGAAATGAAGTGTCAAAGGCTGCTAACACAGGCAAGCTAGGACCCACTTAGGAAGGACCTTACAAAGTTATCCAAGCATTCCAAAGTGGAGCTTATAATCAAAGTAACATGGAAGGGGAAGAGATACCTAGGACCTGGCATGCTTGTAACCTCTGAAGGTGTTACATGTAAAACACCAGAGTACCTTTATTGCTACTATGTATCCCTACCGGAGAAGCAATTTTCAAAGTATAGACTTGCTCCGGAGGTGACCTTAGATATTAATTGATGTATTATTTCTTCTAGCATGATATAAATGAAACAAAATTTTCTCATATTTTCTTTTAAATCTATATGTTTAAAATTTTTATATCATAACGCGACTATACAACGACGGATGGCTCGCTACCTCTGTATGAATAAGGTGACTCCTACTAATGTGTCCCCAATGGTAAAACTGATGATGTTGGTGGGTAGGCTGAGCAACCTTTTCTAATTGACTCTGCAGCAGAAGGGAGGGGAACAAACACTTCTCCTTTTCGCGCATAATAAATACTCTCCGATGAATAGCTACATCGGATAGAGAAAGCAACATGATAATATTAATTTGAATGTTGCACCAAAATGCATACGAACACAAGTTATACCGGTAGGAAAGGGTAACACAGGCATATTGATTTAAGTTTAAACATTATCACATGCATATGGGTATGTTAAAACTCCTACAAAATACAATAATGTCTAGTTCAACCCAGAAACTGCTAAGGTAGGTTTGCCTCCGGTCCTAGCACATGAGCTACAGCCTGAAAGCTATTACGGTAAAACTGGACCATGCTGGCTCAATAGGCTAGACCCATATAAGTCTAGGCACCTGTCTGACAAGTGACAAAGTGTGTTACAACATATGAAAAAATAAATACGCATACATTCAGGGGATGAATAACATAAAAAGCATAAGTAACCACCAAGATACAAAGTTAATAAGGTTATAATCACATCTAAAAGATAAAGTTGCTTAGAAAGCACTTAAAGCCCGAAACACAAGGCTAGTTACATAAACAAAATAAAATAACTGCAATCTAAGGCTGGACTAAGCAGCTGAAGGACCTCCTTTTTCAACAGACTTCTTCTTTTTCTTCAATTGCTCTGGAGTGCTAGTATGACCAAAAGTCCCGGATGATGAAGTAAAGTGTCTCATATGGGTGTTGGCCCTCAAGGACGCAGTAGCAGAGGAAGGCTGGTGGGAAGATGTCACCCTGTCAGGCTCAAGTCGAGCGATATCTTATAAAGAGCTCCGAGAATGTTGAGATATCTTGTCCAAGAAAGGGAAAGTAGTGTCAGGAAAAGCATCAATGACTCTATCAAACTTCTCCTTAGCATCAGGAATGAAACCAGAAACCTTCTGAGATAACCCTCTGAACTCCTCATCAATACGATCTATACACAACCCATGCTCGACTCCAACACTAATAGTTGTATTCAACACGCCCGCAAATGCTTGGTTAAACTCACCACTCTTAAGGAACTTTCGAACAAGTGGAGTGAAATCCGACTGAAAAAAGGAGGCAATCCTATCCTAGATCTCCCCAGCTTGCCTCTCATGATGCTCCAACCGTGACTTAGTCCCCACAAGCTCTTCCTCAATCTTTTCTTTCTTTATGGCAAGAGCATCCCTTTCATTCCTATACTTCCTATGTTTTTATCCCCACTACTAAGCTTTTGTTCAGTCACCTCACACTTAGACTTAAGGGCCCCTAGCTTAGTCTTTAACCTAGAAACCTCCTCATTAGCATGAACGGTGAACTCACCTTGTTGCTTAAGATCAACACGTTGCTTCTTAATGGTCTGCGTCTGCTAAGCACACTGTTTCGAAAGGCGCTTAATGTTCCTCAAAGAGTGATCATAACAAGCATTCAGCATGCTCCCTTGAGTAATCAACTGACACTGTAACACACTCATCCGATCAGACAACTCAACTGAAGAAAGCACTCTCAACTGATGAGTCTCAACTAGTGTAGGGAATCGATCAAGGGCAGTCCTGCAAACCTTAGGATCCTTGTAAAGTTCTTTCCTTTGTAGACCAAGATTGACTCCATGAATCTCTTCCCAATCGTCTTTGGTATAAGGAGGAGACTCACTTCTAGAGCCCTCGTCATAAGGATAAGGAATGTAATAAGGTCCCTGGACAAAAGGAAGAAGATCTATCTCAAGCACATCTCCAGCAATGTTACTAACTCGAGCCTCGTAATAGGGATCAACATTGACATTACTAGCAATCTCATCAGCACCAGCATCAGTATCCAGGGGTTGAGTATCAGGAGCCTTCACAGCCTCCTGAGCAGGAGAAGACGCATCCTCTCTAACACCTGCATACAAAAAATAAAAAAATAAAAACATATAAGATAAAGACCTAGTGTAATTGGAAGCAAAATTAAATGAAGAGACAAGCTTACCATGAGACGCTTGAGAACTGGCTCGGGTAGTCCTCCTCACGCCCCTAGACAGCTCAGCATGAGCTTCGACTTCCTTATCTGGAAGAAGAATTAGAGGATAAGTCACATCTAGTCCAAGGCTTGGATCAAAAGTTCAAAGTGGGATAACATTTATATGCTCACCTTGGCTGACATCATTAAGGTTCCCAATATCCTCTATAGCAAACTCTGACCCATCACGCTGACCATCATCATCAAGAGTACCATCGTCAGTCTGCTCGACTCCATCTCCAGCTGCTAACCCACTAAAACCTGCTCCAGACACTTTCTGACTCAATCTAGTCCTCTTGGCTGTATTGGTGGATATCTCCGGCCCAGTAGAGGTTTTTTGCTTGGCCGTGTGATCAGCTTTTGTGACTACCTTAGGATCAGGTCGGGTAACGGTAATTTCCTCTAGGGAAGCACGAGGGATAGCAATACCAGTTGGAGCAGGCGATGTGGTGCGATCAGCAACTCTACCTAAAATAGAAGTGCCTAGCTCATGTGGCCCGTCCCGTACTGTGGCCTTATCCAAGGAAGGCATGCAAAGGAAGTCATGGATACTCATAACTGTAAAAAAAGGAGGAGAAATTCGCTAGGCATGGTTAGAAGAGCTAAATAACAACACTTAGAAAAATACAATGAACCCCCTACTGGTGTTATTAGAACGTCTCAGCACGGGATCACACATAACTCTACTAAGCCCAGACCTAACCAACACCCCTTTCGGGATATCACGAAGTTTCACAATATGAGCCTTCAGTTGGTCAACGTGATTCTGGTTAAAATTAGTAGGAACTTTATCCGTAATACATGAATCGGGATGTCTCCAAGGCATGTGAAATGGAATAGCCCTACGGTCTATCAAGAAAAATTTCTCCTTTCAAAGTTTCAACCCAGACTTAGCAACTTCCATACACAGGTGCAGGATCCCCACGTTTAGCAAAAGAGAACCAATCCCTATTTGGAGAGTGTCTGAAACACTCGAAATAAGGTAACAGTAGGCTCTATGTTTAAACTCCGACAAAGAACCTTGAATGTAATAACCTTGCTCAAACCTAGAGGAACTAGCTAGGAGATGTGCACCTTAAAATATCTTAACACTGCTAGGAGGAAGGAGGAAAAAGGAATCATAACGCCCGAAGAGTCAAAAATCCTACTATATATACCAATGGTTATCCACAATTCCATCTTTGGCACTTTGCTCTTGCAATGGTATTCTGTGCGAAAAGTCCACATTGGCTTTACAAGGTTTGTTCTCATCTTTATTTTACTATATCAAATCGGTTTATTAACTATTACTGTAATTCTTTTATGCCTTGCAGAAAGGAAGAAATGCTGAAGCAGAGGTCGAGTTCCAGAAACTTCTAGGACCTGCAAACGTCAGATAGCAATGACAGAGCTCTTAAAGTTAGACAGATGGGATGAAAATGACATCGTTACAATTTTAGAACTGATTTTCGAGAGCCATTCTAGAGGTAATTGTAAACTTTGGGGACACTTAATTATGGTTCAGGGGCATGTACATACTTCTATGTTTTTACCTTTGGCTACCCGCACTGCTTAATTTCCCTTCCAACCCTGCAAAATGCCTTGTTATTTACTTGCTCCTTTTGCAGTTGTTTTTATTGGATCCACCCTTTTACAACAGCTGTCAGGAATAAACGTTATATTTCATTTCTCTTCAACTGTGTTTAAAAGTGCTAAAGTTTCATCAAACCTTGCCAACGCCTTTGTGGGGATCGTCAATCTATTTGGTAATAAGCAGTCTTTCTCTCTAAAACACAAGCATACTCTGACACCTTTGTTATCAATCATTAAACTATTTTAGACTTTAAAACTAATACTCATTCATGATCGGTCATTGCATTGCAACTAATGGATAAACTTGGGAGGAAGGTTCTCCTACTATGGAGCTTCTTTGGCATGGTAATTTTTGCACACCACTATGCACAAGTACAAATCATCTCTCTAAATAATTCATAATAGATTATAAAATTAAATTATGAGGCGGGAAACTGTGAAGCAGTGGTCACGTTTTTATGCACTTTGAAACCTGTCCTTAGATTAGAGCCATTTTACAGGCCTGCATTGCATCAGGTACATTCACAAGCATGTATCTCAAGGTACATATATCCTTCAATATTTATCACACATGTTCATGGAACTAATTCTCCCTAAACCTAATTCCTAAGACACAGTAATGATACGTAAAACGACAAAAACATCATTAAAACGACAAAAACATCATCATGAGTAAGCATTTCCAAAACAAGAAAAGAACAGCCTTCAAATATAATACAGGTCTGAGTACTATCTAGCATAAAGTAATGACTAAATAATGACTAAAAAAGGATTGTTGTAGTAGTTTTTTTAACTCCCTTTTTTAACCGACATACTTCGCAAAGCAAAAGATTTTTTAACTCCCTTTTTTTTACCAAGGACGTGGAAACTCGAATGAAGCTGTGTGATGTAGAAGTTGGTAGGCATGTAGATGGTGAACAAACCAACGTAGTATATCCTCGGTTCCTCAATGAAAGTATAGTGCTAGTAAGTTTGTCCTTGGATGTAAGGACTAGAATATTTGTTGGTTTGTTCTAGTCCTTACATCCGACAACAAACTTGCTGGCACTATACTTTCATTGAGGAACCGAGGATAAACTACGTTGGTTTGTTCACCATCTGCTTCTGCCTACCAACTTTTGCATCACGCGGTTTCATTTGAGTTTCCACGTCCTTGGTAAAAAAGGGAGTTAATTTTTTTTTCTTTGGAGTATGTTGGTTAAAAAAAGGGAGTTAAAAAAACTGCTACAGTAATCCTTTTTTAGTCATTATTTAGTCATTACTTTATGCTAGATAGTACTCAGACTTGTATTATATTTTAAGGCTGTTCTTTTCTTGTTTTGGAAATGCTTATTCATGATGTTTTTGTTGTTTTAATGATGTTTTTGTCGTTTTACGCATCATAACTGTGTCTTAGGAATTAGGTTTAGGGAGAATTAGTTCCATGGACACGTGTGATAAAGATTGAAGGATATATGTACCTTGAGATATATGCTTGTGAATGTACCTGCAGTGTGCGATGCAGGCTTGTAAATGGCTCTAATCTAAGGACAGGTTTCAAAGTGCATAAAAACGTGACCAACTTTGGTCAGCTTCACAGTTTCCCGCCTCATAATTTAATTTTATAATCTATTATGAATTATTTAGAGAGATGATTTGTACTTGTGCATAGTGGTGTGCAAAAATTACCATGCCAAAGAAGCTCCATAGTAGGAGAACCTTCCTCCCAAGTTTATCCATCAGTTGCAATGCAATGACCGATCCTGAATGAGTATTAGTTTTAAAGTCAGAAATAGTTTAATGCTTGATAACAAAGGTTTTACTAATCTACTGTTATTTGTATCGTTTTAGTTCTTATATGTAAACTAAGTGGTTATTATCTTCTCATCTTTTAAAAAGGTTCACCATCAGCTGAACTTTAATTCATAATAATTGTTTTTGCAATCTTAAAATCATGTGTTTAGTTATGAGGATATTCTTTCCAAACCATAAGAATGTACGGGACAACTAATATCGGTGTTTTGACCGACAAATTTGTTCAAAAACAAGACCATTCGAATTTTGGTACCAAAACCGGGATAATAAGATTATTCATGCATTTAAACAGTAACATAGCAAAGCTTAAACTCACAATCAATAGTAGTCAATTTACTAAAACTAATCCCTTATCTTTCACACTACTTACCATCAATACCACTCCTAAAGCACAAATTATATGTATATCTTGAAACTTATGTCAATATTACATAAGACTTGCACATTCTCATACTGAAACTTAATGTTGTAAAACAAGGATTTCAAGGTCGAGTAATTTGCTAATTTGATTTAATTCATCATTTGCTTCAATTATCACATCCTAACACCATGTGCACACTAATTTCATTTGATTCATCATTTGCTTCAATTTTCACATAACACACAATACACATAAACACAAATTAAATCAAATACAGTTACACCTAATTCTCATATCGCAACATTCTCTACACACTAACTTTAACTAATTTAACTAGATATTCATAAATTCGCAATCAGATACACTTAAACCAGATATACACTTAAACCTAAACTCGCAATCACATCATGCAACTATAGTGTAGACAGAAAAATTTCATTAAAAACACAAAATTAAGTGATTCTTTACAACTCACTTTATATCGCATAGAACTACCTCAGACCAAGCAGTAACACATTTTCTCTAAGCACTTTTTGTAAGCTAAAGCCATCTTATCTTTAGTAGTTAATTTGAATATTAACATAGTCCATAACAAGTTAACAACTCACTTTTGAACAAATAAAACCATATAGTAAAACCAAAAATAATGGCTACAAACGAGACAAGCGCAACTCAAGTTTGGTTTGCACAACTAAAGCTTACGTCAATATTATGTAAGACTTGCACATTCTCATACTGAAACTTAATGTTGTAAAACAAGGATTTCAAGGTCGACTAATCAGCTAATTTTCTGCTAAAAAAATTAGCTAATTTGATTTGATTCATCATTTGCTTCAATTTTCACATCCTAATACCATGTACACACTAATTTCATTTGATTAATCATTTGCTTCAATTTTCACATAACACACAATACACGATAATCAATAAACAAAAATTAAATCAAATACAGTTACACCAAATTCTCATATCGCAACATTCTATACACACTAACTTTAACAAATTTAACTAGATATTGCATAAACTCGCAATCAGATACACTTAAATCAAATCAGATATACACTTAAACATAAACTCACAATCACATCATAAAATTGCGGAGTAGATAGTAAAATTTCATTAAAAACGACTAATAGACGCTTAGCTTTTTAGACAATCAAAATGACCACAACAAATTTCATGTGTTTTGGTGAGGGGAAGCTGTTAGTGTATATAGTAGAGGTGGCAAAATGGGCCCGGGTCAAACCCAACTATAATATTAAAAGAGGCCCAACTAGAGTCTAGTTTAACTAATGACAAAAAAAATACTTATCACATATTTTTCAATCGTATGCTTCATCATTTCCCACGTTTTGGGATTTACCCAATGCGCGGTAAAACAAAGATACGAATCCGATGAACCGTGTGGAGCGGTCCAAACATCACATGTTAAATTTACACCGGTTTCTAAATTTTGAATTTGTAGAAACTAGAAGGGGGGTTGAATAGTTTTACCGATTAATTAACATTTTAAAAGTTTGCTTATGAAATAGTTTGATTCAAGTTGTATGTCAATCAACCAACAATATGAATCACAGCAAAACTATCTAACAATGAAAGTAATAAGTAAAGAGGTAAGGAAAGAAACGATCAAACTAAGACACCGAGATTTATAGTGGTTCGGCAATGAAACACCTCTTCGTTCCTACTCCACTCCCCGAGTACTCCACTCGAGATTTCAATATGTCAACAAGCTCTCTTTAGGCGGAGAAAATCGTTTACACGTCGCTTACTTACTTTTCCGACACTAAGCTAGATGTCGAGTCCTAATCTTAGCTAGAACTAATCTAAGACTTCACTAAGTCTTCACACACTCACAAGATATACACTCTTTGATTGACACACAATCCAAATCACACCAATATACAATATACACACTTGGATCTACACGCGATCCAATTAATACAATGACACAAAACAAATGTAATGAATGTTTGTGATCTAGAAAAAGAAAAGAGAAAGAGATCACTTGATAACAATTTGTATGTAGATGAATACGATTGTTCTTCTCTTGCACTTGATTAGAAGGTGAAGAAGGGAGGAAGAAAGAATTAATCACTTGAAACAAAATCAAGGAATGTTAGTGATCAAGATATGTGTTTTAGAAAGAAAGGAAAAAAAGAGAAAACTAAATCTGATAGAATTTTTGGCAAGAGGAAGTCTGTTATTGAAATGGGGTGGCCCAGTATTTATAGGGGACAAAAAATGACCGTTGCTGACGGTGGTCCCTGCGGTCCCTTATGTGACAACCATGACTTGAGCAGGTTGGCCAAACCGTAGTGTTGACCTAAATGTATATGTTGCAATGTATGGTTATGTGTTTATACGTGTTTATATGTGTTTGTGTGGGATATGTGAGATTGGATAATCAATCTATTGAGCATGATCATCTCATTGGGATTAGATTTGTGTTGAATTTTGTGAAGTTCATTTCGTTTACTTTTGGTGACAATGAAATGATTTCGGTGATTGAAGCGGGTTCGCGTTAATTGTGTAAGTAATTATACGTATACGTATTTTTGTGTTAGTAATTTAAGATAAGTTTAGGTTTTAGAGGTTAAGTTAAGAGAAATAAGTTATTTGATGGAGAAATTTCATTTTAATCACTTATAGCGATAATGAAATTAATTGGGTATTTTGAGAGAATTGTTTTGGTTAATATGTGGATGTCTAGGTGATAGATTAAAATGGGAAGTGTGTCATTTGTGAAAGAAATGAGTTTGTTAAAATATGAGAGTTTTTGGAAAACTTTCTATTTTTAGAAAGTGAATTTGTGAAATGAAAAGTATTTTTGGAAAGTTAATTATTTTTAAAAGTCTAGTAAATTGCGTTTAAGCAAAAAGGTATGTGCAAATAAGCTTAGGTTTTTATAAAAAATTAAGATAAAGCAAATAATTAAGTAATTAATAGATAAAAAAAATATTTTTTTATAGATGAATAGTAAAAACGAATTTAAAGAGGATAAGGGGAAAGAAAAGAAAAAAAGAGTTTTAAAAGGAAACAAACTCTAATTAGATATTATC